>PVIU01009696.1:0-74651 GCA_004026605.1 Ondatra zibethicus
GCAGAAGGTGGGAGAAGATGAGTTAGGAAGTTAGGACCGTGAGGGGCTGGTCCACCTACTGAGACAGTGTGCCTGAACTAATGGGAGCTCACCAATCCAGCTGGACTGGGACTGAATGAGCATATGATCAAACCAGACTCTCTGAATGTGGCGGCGAAAGTTGGCAGATGGAGAACCCATCAACAATGACACCAGGACCCTGGTTTTCTTTGTAGGAACATAATGCTCCCAAAGTCTGCCTGGACCCATGGCCACCCAGCTAGGTAGATTTCCTGATAGCTTCATTGGGAGATGGGGGAGGTGCAGCTAAATAAAGAGTAATATGTGGACCTTCTGGGTCATCTCTCTGGAAACACAGATTCTAGGTTCAGGCCTCTGTCTTCATGGCCGGGGTCAGAACGGTTGCAGTTGGTCTCAGTGATGAAAGCCACATGGGGAGGAGAGCTTTTTAGACACCACGGTCCTAGGAGGTAGCCCTATGACTCCCTCTGTGCTCTGTTGGTCATTTGTGATCTGCTTTGTGGTGTACATGGACTGTTTTGTTTGCTTCAAGTATTACCTAATAGAAACACAAGGCAAATCAAGGACAGACTGTCTCTTTGGTTGAAGCGAATCTGCATTCAGTAGAGCCAGTAGAGCCAGCACACCTGAGAAATCCACCTCTCCATCCTTCATGCCTGTGGTTATGGCAACAGCCTCACATGGCCCTCATCTGTGGTGTGGCCACATGGCCTGTTCCCTCTCCCTCCCCCTCTGCCCAACCAGTTCTGGTATTGGTAATGTCCTCTTTGGTTTGCTAGCCCCTTCCTGTGTTTCTTCGGCAGTTCCTGTCTTCAGTTTACCACCTCTGGGCTACTGATCCATCTTATACTTTAGCTTTTTATTCCCCCTGTGCTGGTTTGAATGAAAATGGCCCCTAAAGACTCATACATCTGCATGCTTAGTCCCCAGTTGATGGCCTGCTCAAAGTATTAGAAGGTGTGGTCTTGCTGGAGGAGGTGCATCACTGGAGGTGGGCCGAGAGGTTTCAGAACTCCACGCCAAGCCTAGTGCCTCTCTCTGCCTACTGTCTGTGGATCAGGATTTTGTCAGCGACTGCTCCAGCACCAGGCCTGCCTTTGTCCCACCACATTCCCACCATGATGACAATGGACTAGCCCTCTGAAACTGTAAGCCAGTTCCCAACTTTCTCTTATAAGAGCTGCTTTGGTTATAGTGTTTCCCCCACACACACTCAGTTCTTACCCCTCTCTGAGATCTTCAGCACCTGGAACTTGGTTCACTTTTAGAAACTGACCTACCTCCCTTTATCAGATCTTGTGACCTCGTTACTTTCTGGTAAGAGGGAAGGAAAATGAAAATCTCTTCATTTTCACATTACTAATTCATCCCACAGGAGTATTCAAGGTGCTCATTTGAAGTTACACAATTTGAAATGTACAAGATCCCCAAATGTATCAAGCTACTCTGAAGACTAGAGGCAGCTCTTGTTTATTTAGATTGTCTTTATTTTCTGTGTATTTATTTGAGTGTTTTGCCTGCATGTGTGTTGGTGTACCAAGTCTGTGCAGCAAACGAGGTCAGGCAAGAGCGTCAGAGCCCTTGGAGTTACAAATAGTTGTGAGCTCACATGTGGGTGCTAGGGACTGAACTCAAGTCCTCTGCAAGCAGCAAGCTTAACCACTGTGTCACCTCTCCAGCCAGAGAGGTAGCTTTTAAATGGGGGCTGCCCCCTAACATCTTGACATCAAACTGGATCTCTTCATTTTGACCACCGACTTACAATTTAAATCCCAAATGAGAGGAGGCAAATTATTTCTCCGATGAATCGCTCCCTTCTCCCCTCCCCCATCCTGGGTCCCATGCTCTCTTTTTGCAATACCCAGATTTACTCATTGCCTTGCTTTTGTCACACCTAATATGTGACTTATTACCCCACCATCCCCCTTGGCATAACCACAACTGAGAGTGGTTCTCTCAAGGGCTTCTGTCTCTTACTGTGGAAGCTCTCTTTCTCAGTATCTCTTCCTATTTATCCTGGGACTAAGCCTCATGTTCAAAGCCAACAGCTTTGAACTCCTTTTACTATCTTCTTCTTTTAAAATATTAACATACCAGGTCTGGAGAGATGGCTCAGTGGTTAAGAGCACCAACTGCTTTTGCAGAGGACCCAGGTTCGATTCCCAACATCCACAAGGTAGCTCACAACTGTCTGTAACTTCACTTCCAAGGTCTCCGATGCCTTCTTGTCTCCTAGGGCACCAGGCATCCACTTAGTGCACATACATACATTCGGGCAAAATACCCACATGGGATAAAAAAAGAAATTTAAAAATTTAAAAGATACTAAGTGAGCATATGGAGAACCTAGTGACGTCTTTCCAAACCATGGGGTGAAATTGACTTTTCTCCAGTCAGAATGCAATCTCTATCATCTGAAGTAAAAACGGGTAGCTCTAACTTCCATTTTTCATAACTGCTGAAGAGATTCCCAACAGCTTAGTATTAATCACAGCAGTGAACGCCCTGCCTGTGAATGCATGGTACATATCTAGCACTGTCTTCAAAATGCCTACGTGTTCATTAAGTTCCTCCGAGCAAACTTAGAAGCTACTTCCAAACAAGAAGACTGGAGTCTGAAGAAGTGATCGTATTACAGAATATTTGATGATGAAACAATCTGGACAAACTGACCCCAGATACTAAAATACCCTGGACTGCACACACAAGAAGGGGGCAAATCCTGTACACCATGGAAACACTAGAGAGTTCTCGCTGAGTACAAAGCCCATAATGAAAGCTAGGTGGCCACCTGTGGACTCTGTCAAATCCTAACTTCTGCTGTTCAAAGACACTGGTCACAGTTCATGTGTCTTAGGTAACAGTCTTTAATCTTATCAAAGGATGCCAGAAGAATAAATAGGCTTCAAAACTCATTTAAATTTTGAAGAAAAGGAATAGGTATGTTAGGCTTCATTTAAACCTTTTCCCAAATATGTAACTGCTAAGCTATAAATAATAAAGGTAGGTCATAAGAAACACCTCTTACAGACTCGCTCAACTCCGCTACAGTTGCCAGTCCCCACCATGCTCACTGAAAACACAGTCATTGATGAATCTTTCTTTAATGATCTTTAACGTCAAGTGGGCCCCAGTGGCTGCCCAGGTCCTCCCTGTCACTTCATTATTATCCTCTAGAGTTGATGATTGCTATTTAAAATTGTTATTTTTAGGCAGCTTACCCAAGTGCTGTGTTCTCAGAGACTGAGCCATTGCTCCTACAGGAAACACAGGGGTAAGGGCATTTGGAATTTCAGCCATCCTATTCCCACCAACCAGTAAACAGGTCCTGAGTTTATGTGTCTCCCCGTTTAAGACACCTTATTCCCCTATGAAGCTTTGCATGCCTGTATTTCCTCTGTCAGACAGGTTATTAATCTTTCCTACACTCAGGGACCCTAGCTAGTACTTCAGCCCCAGGAAAGCATTTTAAACAGCAAAATTGCCACCATAACCCTCAAAACCATGTTGTTGTAAAGTCTGGTGTGAAAGAGGCCACACAGCTAACTCTCGTGTATCACACAAATGCTTCAGCGAGAAGGGCAGGGCGTGGCCCCACTTAGCCCCAGTTGGGAACGCTAACACTGCAAAGACCACAAATTCCGCAGATCCGAGCCTGCTCAGGCCTTTGTGTGATGAGAAAGCTTTGATTTTCAAGTTTTGATTTGACATTATACATTAAGTGCAGCAAGTAGATGAGTTTGCAAATTTGCTCTTCACAAACAGCGACAATAGACTGTATTTTTCCCTCTGTGCTTCAACCTCACCATCCCCCGCCCCCAAACTCACGATCCTGCTTCCTATTTCAACACAAACCTGAAACAATCAGACTAGGATTCTGACCCCTACCAACCTTATCAGCCTTAGATCACCTATGTCCCATAGGTCTTAAATAATCCAAATTAAGTCTTGAGTACTTCTAAATAAATTACAAATTTATCTATAAAAACCAACAACTGAAAGAATCGGAACAATCAGCAGTTGGATAAATGCATGCAAAATATTACATAGTCTCTGCAACCCGTGAATACATAGGAGAATGTAGACCAAGTAGTGAAACTATAGATTCTAAGACAAATAATAAAATCTGGTCCCATTTTCACATACATTTTTTTTAAAGTGCTGTGGGTGAGTTTGTTTGTCCAGTGGTAAACAGGGCTATGTGGAGGTCAACCACCCCTTAAGCCTGGTTTACCTGACATCAAAGCCAGGGTCTTCACCATGGTACTGAACTAAGTGGGTGACTGCTTTTAGATAGAGTGACATGGAGATGGGTCATCTTACCCTTGGACCCAATAAGGCATACTCAAGATGCACGTATCATCCACTGGTGTCTGGGTACAATTATATATCCTTTATACATACGCCTGTTTAATTATAGAATTGTTTTAAAGAATTGTTTTAGATTTATAAGTATTTTACCTGCATGTATGCCTGTATACCATGTATGTGTCTGCTGCAGAGACAAGGAAAGGGTGCTGAATGTGCTCCTCCTCCCTGGAACTGGGGTTACAGATGTTTGTGAGCCACCATGTGCTGGGAAAGGAACCCAGGTCCTTCTGCAAGACCAGCCAGTGTTCTTATCCACTCAGATATCTCTCCAGGCCCTAATTACAGAATTTTTAATAAAAAAATAAGGGGAAGTGTTAAATCTAGCAAAGTAGCCGGTAGAGTGATGAGTTGGGATTCCCCTTGGACTACAGCATAGACAGTGGAAACTTAAGAACAATATACCCCAAGGGAGGAAAAATAGACAGCGCTTTGATAACAAAGCCACTTGAGAAGCATCGCCTAGCCTGTGTTTATAAGGAGAAGGGCGGATAGGAAGAAAGGCTAGTATTAAAGAACAAATGCATGAGAGATGTATCTGTAATAGGTAGAGAGACTCAAAGCCAGCCTTCTGTATCAACAGCCGTTCTCGTTGTCAGCTAATCCTCACCAGATGTTCGGGAGATGATCAGACGTTCCCAAACCTGCCCTAAATCCCCACAATCAGATTCCAAAAGCCTCTTTCCGATAATAGTAAAAGAGAGTACATTACGTTACACCATGAGAAAACAGGAGTGAACCATAAAGTTTAAATGTGATACTATTCAGGCTTCAAAGCACTGAACTTAATGGTTTCAATATGGGTGCAGCAGTCACGGGGGGTGTCCCATTGCATTATGTTGACAGATGGAGAAAGCGCAGCTCCTCGGGATGACGTGCAGTATGTGCACAGAACTGAGAAACTAAGGACAGAGGCTGGGGACTATTCCCAGAGCATGGCCTCATATCATGCTTGGTTTGTGTATGTTTGCTCTAACGGCCTGAACCCAGCGTAGTCACACATGTGACCCACCTCCCTTCCTGCTTGCCCTAAACTCATGCCACTGCACACCTAATTCTAGGGAACCTTCCCACTCACTGTCCCACAAGCTCCACACTGCTCCAAGATAAGCGAGTCTTCCTTGATAGAGCATAAACAGGTTGTCAATGCATGCTCAATAATTACTCCTTAAACTGTACAGATCGTTTTGTGTATTCTTCAGTATTGTATCTTTTAAAAAGTGACGGCAAGGAACCTATACCTTGAGAAAAAATTTGAATTCTTCTTGCCTTGTGCTGGGTCTCGTCCCATCTTCTCACAGCCTTGTCTACCCAGTCCCACCATCCATCCCATGCAGACATGGATTGTTAAAGCCTGAGAGTCGCTTGGGTCTGTAAAGTCGGAGAACCCTGAGTCTTAAATGTAGTAAAGTGTGGGCATTGAGGAATATTGAAAAGTATTTATTAGGACTTTACAGGAGAATAACAAAAAAAAGACATTTAAAAGGGACACATACTTCACAATGAAAGCTATACCTAATTTGCTTGCCCACTGAAAATAGCCCCTGCCCCTTTTTTTCTAGGCTATAAGGGAGGAACTTTAAGACCTGTGACCTCTGACCCTGAGGACAGCTGTCACTTCCTTCAGGCAGACCTGCCCCTTAACTGCCACAGAATCCTGGGAATGTTCTTAACTGCCACTAACGGTCGGTCAAGTCGGATCTCCAACTCGAAGAAGCAGGACCCATGGGTGTCCTCTGAAACAAAATTGTGTTCAGACATTTCTGCTATCCCATGTGATACTGAAGGAAAACAGACAGAAGTAGGAGGATGAGGAGGAGTCTGTAGAGAAAATTCCTGCCAATAAAGAAATTCAGCCAGTTGACTGTAATGGAGCATCAATGCCTGTCCACCAAGCAGCAGGACAGTGGGGCTCCGAGGGAGGCTGGGCTGAACATGGCTATTGCAGCTGTCCCTGCTGCCTCTCTCAGCCCACAGGAGGAATGTGTTCAGAATGGAGAGGGCTGAGGTATAATGGTGCAACCTGTGCCACATACCTAACTCCACATTTGGAGTGACAGTGATGGTCTAGGCTAGGGGTGGGGGAAACGGTGCGGGTGGAGCTTGGATGTGTATAGGGAGTTGTCTTGAGGCTGTGGAGCTCAGTGCCTCTGCTTTTAGACTCCCCATCCCACCACCACCATGTGGGTGCCCCCGGAAGCAGACTGTTTGCACTGGCCACTAGACATTGTACGGGAGGCTGGCTGGTATGAATCTGGAATTCTTCTGAGGGATTGATGGTGCCATAGCCAGGGTGGATAAAGGAATGATCCTGGCCCAGGCTGGCTCCTCTCATATATCCACTCTTCACTGGGACTCCTCTTCTGGCTCTGGGCCTTTCTGAGAAAGGGCTGAAGAAAAGAGGGTGAGGGTCTGAAATCGCTCAGACTCAGCACGGATTCCAGGAAGGGTGCAGGCTCCCATCCAGGGCAGGGGGACAGGACAGTAGGAGGGCCCCTACCTTTTCCTTCACTAACTCACCCCATTCTTGTCTCTGTGTTCTTGAAAGAAAATTACACTATCAAGATGGCTCCTGTTTGACCAATTATCTAATCTACAATTTCTACTACAGGAAAACCAATGCCTTCCAAAGTCACTAGTAGAGAATTGTTGATGTGAGAGGCTGGCTCAGGGGGATGCTGGGGGAACAGACTCTAAGTGGAATGTCTTTGGGGTTAGTTTATATTTCAGAATCCTCTTCTCACCCCTGCTATGCTGAGGTTTTGTAAGGGCCTCTGTGGGCTGCCCTCTGGCTGCCTGGCCACAGCCAGTTTGCATTCCCTTTTGGCAATTGTACCTCTCCAGTGCTCTGTCCCTTTAAATCTGCCTTACATAGCTTGGCCTAGTGGTAAACACATTCTTTTTTTTTTTTTTTTTCCCTGCCACTTCAGTACCAGATTCCTGTAGAGGATACCACTCAAGGCCAGTCCTAAGACTTCCTAGGCCACATCTCATCAATTTTGCCTCTGTTTCTTAACATGCCAAACAGCACCCAGATACTTAATCTGTTGTTGGGACTGGGACTCAGCCCGGACTGTCCTTTACTCTTGTAATCTTCAAGGCTGGAAGAGCCACCCCTCCGACCAAGGCTGGGAAGAGCAGACTGTTTCACTCACTGTCCAGGCTCTGCAGTACCATCTGGGGCTACAGGGGTGCAGGGGGAGCTGGAGCCATCTGTGAGGCTGGACCCCCTGGGGCTAGCTGCTCTGGAGCCTACTAAGATGCCAAAGTTCCTGCTGGTTGGAATTGTTTCAGAAGCACCTAGAGTTGTTGGGAGCCCTTTTCAGTCTTTGGTTGATTGGAAATCTGGTGAATAGATAGGGACAGAGGCAAAGTGAAGGGAGTTTTGGGTAAGGGGCAGGGTATGCCAGTTTTACCCTGAAACAGGTAGGGACTGGAGGGGGCTGGCAGAGCCTGGGGGCCAGGCCCGTTTTGATATGTTAAATAGGCACCCCAGTTAGCCATCTGTCCTGGGTCTGACCCTGACTGCAAAAGGTGTTAGCTCATAAGTGAGAACATTCTAGAAAGTGTGGTCTGGCTGTTGAACTCTTGAGCTGGTTGAAGTGAGATAAAAACATTGACATATTGTACAGTGAGTGGCTGGCACAAAGTTTGGAAACTCTGGGTTCCTCTAAAGTCCCTGCAGTGGAGTTTGTTCTTCTGAGGTAGCACCTGCGACACTGAGGGTCTGGGCATTATTTTCATGTCCTGTTGGATGAGTTTGGCCAGGCCATTGACCCTCTGACTTGATCCTTTATCCCAATTTGGGAGACTGGAGAACACCTATATAGGGGTGATTCTTGGGACCTCTATGGATATTTAGAGGTAAAAACAATAAGGGACCAGTAAGGTCCTAAGCACAGCTTCCAACAGAGGATAAGGGGGCGCTCTGTGCTGGTTTTGAGTCCTGCTCCTACAAAAGCATTAGAAAATCCTTGATGACAGCGGTATTTTTCGGTGTCTCCTGCCTTTGGAAGCTCTGTAAGCATTTGCTTCCAAGACACACCACTCACCCCCAACAGAGTTCTGGCTGCAAAGCAGGACACTGAAGTCTGCTACCAGAGTGACTTCATCTTCTCTTTCATTTATTTTGAATATCATTATAAAAATATGCATCTTGTGAGAAACATGGCACTCTCTCGGTTCAGAACATTATATGATGATGACTGTTGGGAAAAAATAAAAACTCCTTGGCATAAAATTTTTGATTCTTCACAGTCTGGCCCAATCTTTCCATTCTCATATTTTATAGCCCGTAACTTCGTTCTTACCCATTCACCCAATCATTCAAGGCTCATCAGAATGACTTTTGCCCTGCCTCTATGCTTTGGACTGTGCTCCAGTTCTAACACCCCTCTGCCTCTAAGGCATCCCTGCCATAACTACCTCAGTACCACTCTGTGGTCCTCTCCACCACCCCCACCCTGTTCTTCCTTCAAAGACACCAAACTTGACCCACCCCACCAAACGCCCTCCATTCTTCATAAAGCCTCTTCCGGCTTAACCTTCATGTTGCCAGCTCTTTTTAAAGTGGTAGGGATGGTGCTTGTATTTTGTATCCCACACACATTGCTGGACAGTGCACACACAGGGAATGTAGGCGTAGATAACATGCAGACCAGACCATCTGAATATGTGTCAGCCTTAACTTCTCTTTCTAACCCTGACACATGTCTCCCTTGGCCATGCTCTTTTATCTCTGTGTGTCTTCAACTGTCTTTTGCATGCAGGTCATCTGACCAGTATCAGTTGTTTTATTGCATGGCCAAGTACTAAGCTGGAGACAAGGGAGCCTCTTTCTCTGGCTATAAGAGAAAAAGAATAGCCTGGGCTACATCTACAGAGAGGTCAAGAGCTACAATCCGTATAATTGCCTCTTTAGACAAACTGTGTTTTTCACAATTCAAAGCATAGTTTGTTTGGTTTTTTTTTGTTGTTTTTGTTTTCCCGAAAATTAATGGGGATAGATATTTCAATGCAAAATTTATTTTCCTGGATATCTCCTAGGTGCCTTGGCTTATCTGTGCTCTGAAAAAAACAAATTTGATTCTCTAGTGATTTCCCAAGGAACGAAGGCTGAGCAGGATTTATTGTGGGTGATTGAGAATCCTCTTTGAAGGGCAGAGGGACCTACTGAAGGCATTTTAGGTCACTCTTACCTGCTTTTCCCAGGAAACTAATAAAATTTCTATATCACAAGGAGCAGAGTACCTCAGAATACAGACATACAGTGTGCTGTGAAATTATGGGGGTGCGGTGGGGTGGGGTGGGGATAACCTTCAAACAAAGGCTACTCTCTTCTTAGAGGAAAACCTTCAACCCTAGAACTGTAAAATCCTAAGAAAATCTTTAACATTGTACTGGGGTGATCTTTCTTCATATTTGCTGTCAACTTTGCCAATCATGAGTGGACAAGGAAGTACAAACCCTCCTACTTTGTATCAGTTAATTCTGTTAAGAAAGGCAAATTTTTCCAAATCAAACATAACTTTCAGTCAACCCCTCACAAAGACAGGGGACTTGTGGAGAGTTCCTACGGCTTAGGGCTGGTCCTCATTTACTGCAATTAGCAGATTATCGACAGATAACTAACTAATAATTATTAGGTGAGGGGGCCATGCCTATGACAATTTCACCCTAGAACACACTGTTCAACTGCTGGAAATCCAGAAGGAGCCCAAGCTAGAGGGGTTTAATACTAAAGCCCAAATCTGCCAGCTACGGCTCATCAAAAAGCCTTTCAATTTATCATTTCCTCTTTATTTTTACCTTGTTGGTATGTGTTTTTCCAGACATGTGACTACTGAAGAATGGTAGAGATCCCATCCCTCTCTACTGTCCAAATTCTCTCCCAGTTCCTCTGTCCTCCACAGAGAACCTAGCCATATGTCTCCCCAGCTTACAAGCAACCAGAGGCCCTCCATTGCTCCTAGGATGAAGTCCAAATTCCTCATTTTGGCTTACAAGTCCCTGCAGGATCCAGTCCGGGATAAGCACCTGTCTGGTTAATCTGTCTTCCCCCACCTGCCACCACCTCCCAGCATCATCAACTATCTCATCTGCTCTCCAGTCATATTAGAGATCACTCAGCCTGTGTACTCTCTTGTCTCGATGTCCCTCCTCCTCTGCTCCCACATTCCCCTTTTGGCTTGTTACAAACGTGTGTTTCCGCTTGAACACATGTCTGAAGTCCTTGGGTGGGACTGAGATTTAACTATTGCATACCACAGCATAAACTATCAGGAGGTGTGTCTTGATTACTGCCTCCCCTTTTCTTGCCAGATCTTGAGTGGTAGGGCATCATGAAAGAAACTGATTCCAAATTAAAAGCCATCTGTCTGTCTATTTGACTTGGTCTTGACTAAACAAAGGATCACATTGATAAGATGCACAATTCACCAAAGAGACACTTAGTTGCTGCATTTTCTAAATTCCTGAGAAGATAATGTGGGGGAGGGGGGGCACTACGATTCACCCTCCTGACTTGTGATAAATGTGACAGTTTCCACAGGCCCTGGGGGAAAAGCATCACTGGATGTCTGTAGCTGCTCAGGAAGATAATTTCACATTCTGATGTGCCATCTCTCTATCCTGTAGCTTTTATTACTACTATTAAAACCCTGGCCTGCATATTTAGTTAGAATCTAAAATTTTCATTGACTTCATTACTGCAAAATACCTGGTTAATGACCTGGATTCAATTTTATTTTGTTTTAATACCAGAATCTTTTTTTTTTTTTTTTTGAGACAGGGTTTCTCTGTAACTTTGGAGCCTGTGCTGGAACTCACTCTGTAGACCAGGCTGGTCTCAAACTTAGAGATCCGCCTGTCTCTGCCTCCCGAGTGCTGGGACTAAAGGCGTGCGCCACCACCACCTGGCCCAAAAGAATCTTCTTATGTAACTCAATATTCAATCCACAAAGACTCTACTACATTCCCAAGGCTTGGCTCCCTGCAAACTCCCTCCGTCCATCGATTCTCTGGCTGATTAATAGCTGTGCCGGGGCATAGCAGGGTGTTTCGATGTCTTTCACAGGGTCCTGCAGAGGACTGCTCGCAAGCATTTTATTTTTCAATCTGGGAACCCTGTGGGTCGTTACTATGGATGTCTCCTACAGCGTTCCTCCTCCGAAGGCTCCTGCTCCCCCCCAGCTCATCACTGACGTTCGGCTTCATTTTTACAGCCAACCTTCTCGTGGTTTCATTTTTATGTGTGTTGCATCTTCCCAACTGCTGCAAAATCCTGGGTGATGTTAACCCTCGATGTTTGATGCTTCCCAGGTTGCTTGACGCACAGTCAGGAGAATGTCCTATGCACATGGGACAAGAGAGTGAGGGACTTGTGACATGAAGTCCCAAAGACAGCTGCTTACAGAATTCCCCAAATCAGGTTGGGTATAATTAAGCTATGATCCAAACAAAACTTACCCAGCATTCCTAGTTGCAAGCTGCTCAAGATCTCCTAGTTCTGATTTCAATCAAGCTATTGATGAGAAGCGATGATGGAACTAGACACTAGGCAGGGGACTGGAGTGGCCCAGAGAGATGACCCAATGCCCCTTCTCTACCTGGAAAAGCTTAACCAAGGTGGCAGGGATAGACAGGCCTTTCCCTTCCCTGCATTACAACAATATCCAATTCACAAATGAGAATTTTTCAAGATAAGTTTATCCTAAAAAATCCGACCCGACATTTTATAATGACTTGAGAACAAGTTTGAAATGAAACTAAACCAAACTCAAGCATTCATCCAAGAAGGGACAAGAGTCCTCTTCCTGAACATGATGTAGAAATATATGCAATCTACCTAGAGAGACAGGTTACCAGCACGGCTTTGAAAGTGCAGCGCAAGGATTTGTGGGAGAGAGCCTAGAAGCACAAGGAGAAAAAGAATCAAATGGATTTAAAAAGAAAAATAGTTGGCCTACATCAAGTACTTTATTGGAAAGGGAGTCGAAGCGCGGCCAGCCCTCCCTCTATCCTGGGAAGGTACAAGCAGATGGGGGAGGGGGGGACTTGTGCGCCTTCTGTGAGGGCATTGAGGGGACAAGAAGCTGGTGGGCAGTGGTGAGGGTGCCTTTGCAGGCCTCCAGTGCTAGGTCCATTGCGCTGCTGGAAAGTTGCACACTGCCAGACGGAAGCCCTTTAAGGGAGCCATGTCAGACCATTTACAAGCTGTGTGGAAGAAAGATAAGCCCCATTCTTACCCCAGGACCTCTCCTCAGGCAGGGAAGGGGATGGAGAGGGAGGACAGGAGAGGAGTGGACCCTACAAGTGGCTCCTTCCTTGGGTCTTAATAATGTCCTTTCCTTGACCTCAGCAGTCATTACAAAAGCGTGAGTGTCACACACAGCACACAGCACAATGCACACACCAAAACAAAAAGAAAAAGTGTTCCTCTCCATGGTCCTACACTCTGTTTTCTCCAGACTCCAGTTTATTTTACAACAGTAAAAATGCTTTGGAAGTGAGACATCAAAAGGGCGTAAAAGAAAGGCCCTTCCTCCTTCCTTGCATCTTAGGGCTTAGCGCCTGAAACAAAGGCCACTGAATGTTTCGTTCTTGTCCTAAACCGGCAATCTACAGCAGTCCTATGAAGGAGACCATACTGTGTCCAGCCACCAATGGAAAAAAATGTGTCATCAGGCAAAGGCAGCAACCCTGTGGCCTGGAGCCTTGAGAGGCGGGATTTAAGGTCTGAGACCTTAGGGCCTTGAAGGATCTAAGCCTGCCCTATGCAGCAGAGCTTACAGGGCCCTCTGAGGCTAACTCAATGATGGCTGGGATGCATACAGGCACCCTTAACTCCCCGGGGATGAATTCAGAGAAAGGTCATCTCATGAGACACTAACTGTAAGGCAGGCTTGAAAGCATGTTTTAAAGAATGCACTGGCTAGATCTGCTAGCCAGCCATGACCATAAAAACATGCAGAGTGTAGTTTTCTAGCTGTTTCTACATGGTTGGATAGGGTGAAACACATGCTAGGTTCACTGTCTAAAATATAGTTTAGCTGGAAGAGTGGCAAAGGCTTTGGGCGGCCTTTATTGTGGTTGAAAGATGCATCAGTACATGAATATAGTGTAGAGGTGACTTCCCTCTTCCCTGAGTGGCCCTCTGTCTCCATATGAGATATACCTGCCAATACTCTGAAGTCCCTGTGTGAGTGAGTGTTCCTCAGTCAGCGAGAAGCAGTCACTGTCCGACTCAGACAGTGGGTCTGAGGACCTTGGGGCTTAGCACAGCTGTTATGGTCCAATTTCTCCCATTCTGAAAATTTGAAATTTGGTTCTGTGTGTGCACATGGGCTTAAAGAGCCTGAACCATTCTACTGTATGGAAAAGAGTGAGCTGGCCATCCATGGGGCGGGGGGCCCCGGACACAAGGAATGAGCACGGCATAGATGATTCTGTCATTGAGCTAAGTCTGTGGGTGCTGTGGAAATAAGGACCCCACAGTACCCCTTATGCTCATAACCCTGGTACTGTCAGGTGCTCCTCCAGGCTTCCGGAAACAGAGCCAGAAGGAAGGGTCAGGAGCAGCTGAGCCACAAAAGAAAGTGTGTCTATTTCCCTCAAGGGTTTATCCGCAGTATTCCCATATGTGCTTCTAAAGGAATCCTGGGCGTTAGATTCTTGTTGGAATCCACAGGATCAAGAAGGGAAGGGATAACGGGCTTGGATAAAGCCAAGGGTGGCCAGTTTGTGGACTTTTCATGCCTGTCCTGCTAGTTCTTTGCATTGCACTTAGAACAATTAACTGTAATGGCATGCTTGTAACTCGGGGAAAGGTCCCCAGCAGTTCCGCATTATCCGACGTTCAGTCTCTTAAGTCCAGGCTTGAAGGGACTAGTGTGCGAGGGCTATGAATTTGCAGTCAGTGGCTTTACATAGTCAGTGGTCCTGGAAAGGAGGCCCGCCCCCACCTGTCACTGGAGGGCGTAGCTCTTCTCTCTTCTGACTGCCCTGCTTGCCAAGATTTCTTCTTTAACCTTCAGAGAAGTAGATGTTATTTTTTGATAAGCCTGGACCCAACCAGCCTGTAGCTGTGATAGCCACCCGTCGACACTGCCGGAGTCCAAACATAGTTATGTTGTTGAGTTAATTACAAAACAGCCTGAAATGGCAATTAAAAATAATGAAGCTTCCAAAATGGCCTCCAGTGGGATATGGAAGAGCATCGTCAGTGTCAGGAAACTAAAAACAGTACAAATTCACTGTTGACTGACGTTTGTAGCTTGGTCTCCTCAAGTCCCAGTCTCAGGGAAGAACTGGGGGGGGGGGACTCTGGCTGTAATGTCTCTGAGAAAAGTCACTGAAGGGGCCATGGAAATAATCACATCAGGAGCCACAGGCTCATTCTATGGGGTGGGGCACCTATGGCCCAGCTCTGCCACCTATGGGCAAATATTCCAGGCCATTCATACATCAGACCAGTCCTGAAGAAGCAAAACGAGGGTGGTTAGAACTAGACCTACCTCACAGAGTTGTTGTGAAGATTAAATGGGTTAACTCACCCGAAGTCCCTGGGCATTGCCTGGCATAGAGTGCACACTCAGTGAATGCTGGCCAGCAACAGGAGGTGGGCAGGGAGGAGGGGAAGGGAAGAAGTAGAGGGAGAGGGGACGGGTTGTGGGGGGATGTTCTGAGGAAAAGTGGCCATCCTCTGCAGACATCTCAGCCTGGCTCTGGGGAGAAGCCATGCCTTCCCCTCTTTGATCTATGCCTTATTTATCTTGAGACTTAGCGCCATGGTTTTAAATTCATGAGAAATTGCAGAGACTTCTTAAGATTGGGACCTGCCTCCTCAGGTCAAGGTCCATTATCAACAACTATTCTCTTTGGAATACACAGATTCCAGAGCCATCTCTCCCAGGTGAACAAAGCAGGCATGCCAGGGTGGGGAAAGGCACCTGTCCTCCAGTTGCCACCTGCTGTCACCCACCACTGTGTGTCTCTCAGATGATACCTCAGAGGTCACCTCACATTAGATAATGACTAAGGATAAAGGGCACACTTGGCTCTTCCATTATGTCCTCATATGTTCTCCTCAGACTGGGACCAGGTGGCTCTGACTCAGCCTTGCCATTAAGCCATTGCAGGTCAGTGTGCAGGCGTTGCTATATGGCCTCCTCCCTTAGCAAGTCAGTGCACAAATGCAGATATAGCAAAGGGCTGGCGGGCTAGGTCGTCATTAGCTGGCTCTTGATTTTTCAGCATTTAAGCCTGACCCAAAGCACTGGGCAAAGATAGTTGGTAAAAGGTGGCCAACAAAGGCAAAGGGAAAAAAAGAAGAAAGATAACAGTCAATAAATAAGATGGCCAGCAAAGGCAAAAGGAAAAAATAAGATGCTGTATCTCTTGAGTTTCAGAAGCCTAATGACTTCCTAGGACTTAAGGCAACCTTTAGCTTGGAAGATTTAGGAGTAAACTTGAAGAGTTAGAGGCAGCTGTCCCAGCCTGTGATGACAAAAGCCTTCTCCTGCTGGGGTTGGAGGAGACCTTGAGGGATAATCTACATATGCCATGTTCCAGGTCAAGTCCAGTGAGGTTGGTGAGGAGCCGGGAGGAGGTTGCAGTTCCGAGGGAAATTCTTAGAGAAGTAGAAGACTTCAAGAAAAAGGAAGCTACATAGATGGATACAGGAATATCCATAAAGAAATATCCTTAGTCAGCCCTCAGAAACTTCCACACGGCTCAGATTAGCTCAAACCTGGAAGCTGGTCCTTGTGCTGTGCACTGTAGACACTGTCAATCCATGGAACTGAGAGGTCACTGCGCAGTGAGACTCAGAGACATATGCCTTGGGTATCCTGGCACATCCAACTGTGGGCCAATGCAACGTTGGATGCCACAGTGGACACCATACAGATTGCTGTTGCAGGAAATCAGTGGGCTTCGCTGGCTCTTCCATGGAGTCCCCAGGCCACGCACCCAAGGAGGGAGAAAAATTCCTGCTTTGCCTGTTATTTTCCATTGCCCTCTCAAATGGATAGTTTACAGGATAAAGTGAACTTTACATTTGAAAACGGTTTCTGGGTCTGTGATGCTGAGACACATGTCTCATGTGTGTACCCAACACTGTGCAAACCTCAAGGGGGAGGAGTATGGGAATACCGCTAAAGATAGCTCTTCAGTCAGAAGGCTAGTAAGGAGGTGGGAAAGAGGTCACATAGCCGAAAGTTAAATTTTCGGAGGACTTACGTTTTCACGTTCTGTACTTGGCTGCCTGGGTATGATAGAACAGAGGAGGGGGAAACTGAAGAGGACCCCCCAGGAACTGTGCCCTGCCTCCTGCCTTCCCATGGGGTCTGGGTAGGGAGCAGATGAAAATTCCTAAAATCCCCAAGGAGAGATTTGGAATTCTGAAAGGAAGTGGTGGAAGGGTTTGTTGCTCAGAGGGATAAGTTGCAGAAGATAATGGTGGAGACTCTGGGACTCTGGTCAGGGAACAAGAGACCCATACCCTGGTGAGGTACAACTTTGAGTACCTGATGCCTAGTCCACCACACTGCTTGACAGTAAGTACCGAAAGGGCCGAGTCCTAAGCCTGGACAGGGATGATCAGGATGCCACTGATCATCAGACACCTCTTTATTTATTTATTTTTTTTGAGAGCTGGAAAATAACAGTAGGTCCCCACCCCTGCCTCCTGGCATTTGTCTCCTCTAAGAAGGAAGAAGAAGGGAGGAAGAAGAATAAGACAAAAACCCAAGAATCAGTGATGCATTTTGAATTTGACAAGTGTTCAGTATGAATGAGAAGAAAAAAAAGAAAGGAAACCAGACTAGATTTCAGTATGCCAGAATAGGAAAGGTGGAGTCAAGTTCAGTATTTGAAAATAATGCCATTTGTTCACACTTTAGTTCACACTGACTTGATAGATTTGTAATTCACGGTGAAGGAAATAGAGGGGACCTGGGAAGGGGAAGACACTGGTACAGTAACAAGCAGTATAGACTCAAGCATCTGTATGTGGGAGTGTGCCTTCTGCCCGAGTCTGCTGGGAAGCAGAACATTGCCCTTCGACTCAAAAGTCATTTAGAAGATACACTTCCACCTTTGGAAAAGTCACAAGAGTGGCAGTAAAAGTAGGTCACAGATGGTGGCCTTTGAGTCACAGACACCACAAACCTTCTTAACTGTCTGGGGAATAAGAATCTCCAAGGAGGAAGAGGAGAAACCTGGACACCAGAAGCAAGGGCATTTGTCATTTGATACTTGACTAAAGAGAGAGAGAGAGAGAGAGAGAGAGAGAGAGAGAGAGAGAGAGAGAGAGTTCAAAAGAGCCTACTGGCAACCAAGCCATCTATAGTATCACAGTCACAGGACGCCGCAGAAGAAAAGCAGGGCTGCTGGTAGTAGGAAATGGGGAGGGGGTGCTGGATAAGAGGCACCGGGGCACTTGGATAGTTCTGCTAGCTAGGAATCCAGAGCAGAATCAAAATTTTCTTTTTAAAAAGGAGCAAACATTTGGGAGCCATCAGCATACGGGTAGCAACTGAAGTCATTCTACACGCGAGACTGCCCACCGCCCAAGCTATAGTGAAGGACAGCGAGGGCAGATGGCTTGGGAAGGACAGGCATTGCGCAGAACACAGAGAGCCTACAATGATCCCAAGCATTGAGCAGCTGGAGGCTAGAAAAAAGACCAGGAAATATAAAGGTCTAGGAAATGAATGGAGGACCTTGAGAAATGGAGAACTGATTTCCATTCCCAGAAGAACCCTTCCAGTTGGCCCCTGGCATCGCAAGCTCCGGGCGGTGCTGTTCTGCACTTCTTCTCTCTTCTAGGGCTGCATGAGTCTTAGTAGAGATCAAGGTGCCCAGGGATGGCCTTGTTGAACCACTCAGCAAGAGGTCTGATTTTTTGTTTATCTTCTACTACTCTCCTGAGTTAGCTAGGGATGGGGACACCTACAGAAAGGGATGGAATGGCAGAGTGTGTGTGATGGCAATTCCAGGCTTTCTGGATGCATCCCAGCCCCATGATTCCTGGAAGATTTCCATCTTTACAGGAACACCCCCAAGCCACAGATGCTAAGATCTCTCAGAATCTCCAAAATGCTCTGGAGAAATAGACACACTTTAGGTCTGGAAGTTAGTCATGGAGAACTGAGAATTAAGCGGTAGTGGTGCTGTGTTCACCGTGTTCACCCTGAAACTACATTGGCCTCCTTTCGTATAGACAGGCCCCTTGAGCAGGACAAATCCGTGCTCTTTTAGCTGTTTCCAAAGCTTTCCATAGCCAGTCTTCTTCGGACTCAGAGAACACAGAGAGCTCTAACTTCATTTTGGTTTCTAGACCTGTGTCAGTGCCATCCCATGACATGGGTCCCTGGAGGATGTTGGATAGCTGTCCATCAGCCATAACTAGGGGGAAAGGCTATCCTCCGTGCAGTCCTTCTGTAGTCTCCCAAGACCTTGGTCCCAAAATTGTCCTCAGCCCAACACAAATTGCAGACACTAAGGACCTCAAGCCAAAAGCTCAGTTTTTCCTTACAACTTCATCCCCTCCCCTTGCTCTGTGAGCCTGTGGTTTGGTATGTCTCCACCGTGTTCTAGAATGTGCACACATCTGCAGGCCATGTCTGACTGTACTCCAGTCTACCCCATGAGAACGGAAACTAAGCAACCAACCTCATAAAGAGTTCCCTTGTTCCATAGTTCAGAGCCACCACCTGGGTCCTCCCAAGGTTTTCATGACCCCACTGAACCCGGCATGGTCCTCCTTTGTAGCATCTAGCAGTTTATCCATTCAACAAGTACTTTATGCCGGATGCTGGGATACGAGTAAAGCACAGTCCTTGACGTCACGATGTAGGCAGATGTGAAAAAGAGACGTGATGATACAATGATAGACTCTTGTGATCTGGTGAGAGATGCACATGACCTCGTGTGGCAAACTGAGAAAGGCTTCCTGGAGGGGTAGCAAAGCTGAAGAGAGAAAGAATGGATCCCTGCCTTGGGAGAAAAGCAGAAGTGGAAGATAACCGTAGGAAACAAAATAAGAGACAACACGTGTTTTTCATTACATCCACGAAAATGAAAATGAAAGGGATGAAATATCAGGGCGCTTCACAAGGATTAGGAAAGGGGCCTGGGAAGGGGGGGGAAGAGGACAGAGAAGTATAGAAGGGCTTATGGCCACAATCAGTGGACAAGCTACATGTGTATTGAATAGAGTGAATTTTATTCTCTAAGTGAAAGCAAACAAACAAAAATATGTGACGTAATCACAGTTTCATAGAACCAAAGATGAGGCAAATTAACCTGTAGTGACAGAAAGCAGGTCAGGGGTTACCTGGAGATGGGGGCCTCAAGAACTGTGAGAGTAACAGTGCATAGAGAGGTACAAAGAAATTTGGGGAGACTAGGTCTTCCTTCTGGTCATGCTGATGGTTTGGAAAGTGTACCCATGTCACAACCAACAGGTGGAACATGTTTAGTGAGCAGTTTGTTCCATGTCAGTCCTGCCTTGTCTCTAAGGAGACGGATGGAATGGAAACAAGCCCCATACCCAGGAAGTGAGCTCTGTATCCAAGAACCGCCCCCATCCCTTCTAGGACTTGTCTGCTTCCTGGTCAGCGTCCTAAGGATGGTGAGGGCTGGTCGTCAGTGAGGAGCCAAGGGAAGATAATGTTAGTTACTGGAGGGTTTTAGGAATACTTGCAAGGCTCTGTCTGACATGTGCAAACATGGGCCAGGAGTACGGAGGGGATATCTCGACAGGTGGAAGGTCCAGCTCAGTGTGTCTTTGGGACATCGTAGCTTTAGCAGGCCTCTTCCCAGAGACACTTACTTGGGCTTTTAGATTGGGTTTAAGGTACCTACACTGGAACTAAAAGGACTCCTAAAAGGTCTTTTCTCTAGGTGAGACGCACAGGCTCTCACCTCTCATTTTGTTACCCACTTCATGCATGAGCACATGCTTTCCTTTTGAAATGCGGCCCTCCGTGATGTGATAAAAACCTTCTGTCCACCCGTTACTGAAGCCTATGGGCAGTTAATTTCCCACACTGAAACGTATTGGTTTTAGTGTGAGATCTCGAATGTGTTGGAATGAGTCCAGCTACCACGGACCAAGAAAAGAAGATTCTGAAATCCCCAATTCAGCTTGAATTTCAGCTGTGCTGGGTGGGTGGATGAGAGGGCACACGATTCATGAGCATGTGTGGTGAATCTGGGACTCCTGGTCCTGACTCATGCAGGCCCTTATTTAAAAATGTCACCTCCCCAAAAGACCAGGGAATGGCAGAACCTCATGATGACCCTGTCATGGGTGGGATCACAGTGGACAGGGTCCGCAGAAGGGTTGAGAAAGTAACCCCAGTCAAACTGCGGAAGGTGATTGTGTCTGTAAACGGAGGGTGAGGGGTGGGGTGGAGAAGTGGGCTGGGTGGAGGCTTCAAGTAGGACACATCTGATCCTGAAGGGAATTTCTGAACAGCACACATGAACATCATTTTCAAAAGCAGGCCTGCTCTCCTTTGATCTGGACCACAGATGAGAGCATCATTTTACACTGATGGCAGATTTCTTAGAAGTGGGGGTGGGGGTGGGAGGTTTATATACATCCTAAACGTGGCATGTCTTTTAAACCAAAACATAAATAAGTACTTTTCAGTGAAGTATTATCACAAAACGTCACAAGCAGAAGCCATTGACCTGAGCTTATTTGCTTAAGCTATGCAAACAATTCTAATGCCAAGAAATAAGGAACCGACTACGGCCTCGTGAGCACAGTGTCTTTGTGAACTAAAAGTCTTTACCGGCTTCTTCAACAGGTTGACGAAGGATCCTTGGACCCTGAGGTCAGATTGCTCTCCCACAGTCAATACTTTATAAATACAGCCGTCTGGGGCTGAAGAAAGGGAAGCTGCTCCTTAGGTGCTACTGACTTAGCCAGAATTGCCACCGCCAAGTTAGGAGAGGGTCTGATGATTTTTCTCTCCTCTTTCTGTCACTACACAGGGACACCCCCCCAGCTCCAGAGTACTGTTTATTAGACTCAAACTCATAGCTAAATGGAAGAAATGAGTAAGAAAAGAAGCACAATTAAACTTCTGGCTTCTACAGACCAGTAACAGGAAAGGCCAAAAGTCGAGGGAAAACGACGGACATGGCTTTGACAGTGAAGCCCAGGACCCTGAAGGCCCAAGGTGTTGCTTCTCTATTTTCCCACCCACATTGTGTCATTTCTCTGTCCCTTGACGCCTCCATTTCACTCATTCAACAAGCACACATTGAGAAACTTCATAACACACACCTGAGCCAGACAAGTTGCGTTTGGCTTTCCCCCTCGAGAGCTTGCCTTCTGATGAAAACACCACCGTGTTTTGATAGATTAAGAGGCTTTGTAAGGAAGTAAATGCTCTTGTGGCCACGGGGTAGGCTAATATGACAGCCATGAGTACTGGGGGAGCTTCAGACACAACAAAGGTGGAGGACTTCTCATAGGAAGTACGGTTTCCTTTCTGCCCACTGTCAAAATGGGAATAGGCAGGCCTTTTCTTCTGAGAATAGCATCCAGAAGAATAAACGGGCTTCAAGCTGGAAACTCCCAACAGAGAGGAACCAAAGAAGAAAGTCAGCGCTGGAAGTAATGAAAAAGCCTCCAGCAGCGCACTGGTTCAAGTCTTTGCTCAGAACTGGTAAAACCCTAAGAGAATTTAGAGGCACAGTCCTGAAACACGGAGGAATTGTGGAGAATAAAATAAACCCCAGATAAACATGCTGATTCTTCCCCAGTGGGAGGAAACAAGCATGAGGATTTGAGTTCATGGTTAATGTGAATTCTTGGCAAAATACAAGACTTAAAGAGCCTGGTGCTCAGGAGTCCCGTCACCCACTCCGGGCAATGGCTGTGATGTCCTCCAACCCAAATAATAGATAACGTTCTAAAGAGGTGGTGTCTTTTTGCCCAAACCTGAGTTCATTATGCCCATCCTCATTCACCCCACACTTAATGCATTCACACTCTCATTCATTCATTCATTCAGTTCACAAATACTTGCTGGGCACTGCTAGCAGTCAGGAAGGTACCTGCTATGGATAATAACAGGGTGCAGTCACACACACATGACCTTTCAGTTAGAGATGTGTTTCAGGGGCCTGCAGCTGAGCTAGCCATATGCATATGAACACACCACTCTGCAACCCAATTTCACATCTGTAAAATGGAGATGATGGCACACGTTTGCCATTAAACTAGATGTTGAAGGATGGAAAGATAAGGGGGAGGAGGGGAGGATAAGGGAGAGGGGAGAGTGGGAAGGAGAAAGGAAGAATTGCCCTTTACCTCACTGGGGAGGGTTGGATGGAAATCAAAGACCTCATGGAAGTGCAAGGAAGTGGAAAGGAATTAGCAGTTAACATTTACTGAGTGCTTATAATGTGCCAGGTACTGTTGAAATGAACATACAAGCTCACTTCCTGAGTGTAGACATAGCCTCGCGCTCGTGAGCAAGCATCACTGGTGGACTAGGCAGAGTAGCAGAGAAAAAGGTGCCCCAAGTTGGGAGACACCAGACACTGCTGAAGCAGGGCTGGGTGGCACACCACACCATTCACAGGGCTTCACACACCACACCATTCACAGGGCTGGGTGGCACACCACACCATTCACAGGGCTTCACACACCACACCATTCACAGGGCTGGGTGGCACACCACACCATTCACAGGGCTTCACACACCACACCATTCACAGGGCTGGGTGACACACCACACCATTCACAGGGCTGGGTGACACACCACACCATTCACAGGGCTTCACACACCACACCATTCACAGGGCTGGGTGACACACCACACCATTCACAGGGCTGGGTGGCACACCACACCATTCACAGGGCTTCACACACCACACCATTCACAGGGCTTCACACACGATGTTAGGGGCTTGGACTTTATCCTCTAAGGAATGCGGAGTCACGAAGAAGCAGAGGTGTGGGCAGCACACGTTAGAGAGACTGCCCTAAATGCTGAACTGATGTGGAGAAGATGGTCATGGATGAGGACGGTTGGTGAGCAGGCAGACTTGCCACCTCTGTCCCAGGACAGGGTTTTGGCTTATTTAGAAGAACTGGGGAAATGCGGTACAGTGGACACAGAAGGAAGGGGGACGTCACTCCTGTTTCTGACGCGAAAGTTCTGAGGTGGGAGGTCCCAGATTTGGGGTAGAAAGTGTGGGGAGAAATAATGGCTTCCAGCTCTCAGGAACAGAAAGTTGCCTCTGGCCCAAAGTCCAGGGGCTCCCCACCCCCTCTCCTTTTCATAACTTTCTTTCATAATGAAAAATTTTAAAGCATCTAGAATATAAAACATGCCTGTCACCTGGATTAAGTGTCTAAACAGCAAGAGTCTGCCATATCTGCTTCATAAATATGTACCATATATTTATATAGTTTATATGCAATCTTTTATTTGGCGTTTTATTGTCAAATAATTATAAATATAGGATCATTATACAACCCTTGAACAGTTAGCACACATTGTGAAAATGCATCCAAACTGAGTGGCAATGTCATTGTTAGGCCTTATATTAAAGATTGCTTCAAATATCATCTATTAATTAATCCATGTTACAATTTCCCTAGTAGACCCCAGAATTTTGCAGTTACTTAAACCACACGCACACACAAAACTGTATTCAAGCAATGACACCATTTTATTTTTGTTGTATCTCTTATGTCTTTTTAAGATGTACACAAGTGCTCCCTGTGTGTGTGCATGCGTGCATGTGCTTGTGCTTGTGCATGTGCTTGTAGAAAATGCGCCGGGTAACCTGTGCGATGCATGCTGCTATCGTATCCCAGTCCTCCTTTTCTTCCCGGCTGCCTTCCTGCATTTCCAGTAAGATGGAATTTAAGTCCTAAAATCTTGATCAAATTTGTGTTTGAGGTTTGGGGCAGCATATGCCTGGAGTGTTCACGTGCCCATCTGTTGCCTGTGGTGAGCATGCGTCCTGTCACGTGGAGCTCATGCTAAGGCTTGCGTTTCAGATCACTATCCTTCGATTCTGCCATTAACTGGGACCTGACATATTCTAGGTGCTAATGGGTCTTGTCAGAAGGACACTGTTAAATTCAAGCCCCCTGCCCTGCAGCTGGTCAACTAGTCAAATGTGGGACCCTCTAGCAGCAAAACATATGATCAAAGTACATGGAAAATATAAGCATCAACATTTATCCCCGGTGAAGGCTAACAAAGAAAGAAAGGAGAAAGTTGAAATTTTGTAAGGACACTTGCTCCGAGGGGCTCAGTCTGGTCTGTACCTTGGGCTAAAATCTAGATGATTCCAGTCTTAAACGTGGTCCAAGGAAGCAGCTGTTCCCACTGTGTGTGTGTGTGTGTGTGTGTGTGTGTGTGTGTGTGTGTGTGTGTGAAGAAAGGTGAGATGTCAAGCAGTCTCCTCTCCAAGTCATTCAGCAACCACAAACAAGAGAACTTAGAAATATATTTTCATTTTAACATTAGTCTGATAGACATTTTAACATTAGACTGATAGAATCTTCCAGAATTTTTCCTAACACTGTGCACTTCTCATCTCTACTTTTAAAAACTACAAAAGAAAGAAGAGGGGAATCTCTCAGCGCCGGTTTAACGAACACACCTACTTAACAAATATTCAAAGTCAGGGCCAAACCCTAGCATTTTGAACAAATTCCCTTTGCCTCCAGTCTGAAGTTGGGCAGTTAAGCCGGTTCACACCAGCTCCATATCTGGTATGCAGTCCAGATACGTTTACTTCACACACATCAAATACAGCTTTTAAATAGCAAGTGTCCCATCCCACCACCACCCACCATGCAGACAAACGGCAGGAACACAGGTGAAGAAAATGACCCCAGGATTCAGCTGATGCAGGCCTCTTGTGTGCCGTCTACAACAAGGGCTTGCCAGGAAGGATGGGAAACAGCTTCAAGAATTCATTTCTACTTAATAAAAAAAAAACTAAAGGTTTTTGTTTGCTTATTTTCATATTTTACATATTTTCTAGTATTGTTGACCAATAGTTATTCAAGGAAATTATAGAAAGTGGGACGGTTTGCTGTCGTGTGTGCAGCACAAGCGAAGCCATTTTGCTTTGCACTCTAAGCTCTTTGCATTGGGAAGAACTCTTCCTGAGAAATTAAAAACTTCGGTCCCACATACGTTTGAAGCCAGGACGAGAACTGTGATGAGCCCTTGCTGGCAGGAGCCGACACAATACCACCAACTCTGAGCCTTTGAACACCAGGCTGCTTATGGAGTTCTGTGTCTCAAGGTGTCTTACTGACGCATTCTCAGTTAAGAGTTTATTTGGCATTTTCCAAATTAACTCTCAAAAAGAAACATCAAAACTAAGCCTGCTGGTAGAGGCATAGCTTTTTGGTTTCCATTAGGAGCGATTTATGCAGGTTGCTAAGATCACAGCAGCGAACCACTTTCTCAATCTTGGGTCACTCAACATTTGGTTGAGGATGTACTAAGGAAGCCGGAGTGTCACACAAAGACAACAGCAAGGAACCGATGCCGGATAAAGCAAACAGAGCTTGCGTGGTGGAGTGGGGGAAGGGAGCTTTTCCTCCCAGTTTTTAACCAAATGAGATGCCCCCGCTCCAATTCTGCTGCAACAGTCACTAAACTAAGATGCAAAGCTCAAAGGCCCTCACTTTGAGTTTATTAAACAGTAGGCTGAATGTGGTTTTCTCAAGCCTTCTCTTGCCAGTTATGTGGATGGTCACCACCAGAGTCACTGAGGACCTGAGGAGGACCTAAGACATAATCCAGAAGTCAGTACCCTGAAGAGTTGAAGCAACTTTCTTTCTCAATTAAGACCTTTGTGTCTTACAAAGAGCATCCTCTGTGAGTTCTAAGGCTTTTGAGAGAGGCACGCGGGCGAAGCCATTCTTTACTTCAGATCCTATTCCTGCCTCAGTAGAGGCTGTGATCTAACCAAATCTGTAACCGCCCTCCTAGCAAAGGACTGTTGTGTTGAAACAAGCGTCCCTGGCAGCAAGGTGAATTCAGTGAATCCACGAGCCAGACGTGGAGGCCCTCCCCGCGCCCTAGGCAGAGCTATCTTTACACCCATTTCATAAAACTCTCAGGCTCCTAGGTTCCGTGCTGCTGAAAGCACAGCCACGGGAGTCATCTGAACTCTGCCACTGTTAGTTTGAAAGCTAGTTTCTTGAGTTCCATCTCTTCTGTGCAAGCCTGCCTCTCCTGGTCCTCAGAAAGGTCTCTGTCCCCACTGAAGCTAAAGCGGCAGCATGCTGGTGGGTTCTTGAGGTGTCTTAGCACGGAGTGACAGCTTTGGCTTATCTAAAAGAAATCCAGGAAAGGGTCCCAAGGAGCCACATCCATGAAAGAAAGACTCATGGATTCAACTATTTCCTTTGCAAAGACTTCATCAAATTCTTTCTTTTAAAACTCCCTGAGGACCAGACCAGAGGCGACCAGGCTTCTGTTGAAGTTATCTTCAACTACTTCATCTTCATCAATTTTTCTGTCTTCAACCTCCTGCTGCTTCTTAGAAGCTGCATTCATATATGGTTCCGGTACCCCCATCTGTGAGCCGCAAAGATAGCCACTACCAAATCTACCCTGAGACTCATGCTATTTGACAGTAACCTTCATAGTTAACGTTCTCCCTTAGATGAGGTGCTCTAACAATTACAGGAGAACAGTACATGAGGATATTTCTCAAATTTCACAATAGAATGTCAATCCTATCTCTGCTTCCTTTGACTTCCAGTGCACGTAAATGTATACACATGGAGTGGCCAGCAAGCCAAAACCTGGTAGTGGTTATGGGTTAGCCACTACCATCAGAGGCCCCCCTCAAAAGCATGTCGTGGTGGAAAGCAGCCAGTCTTTGTTCAGCTGTGTAACATGTTTTGATTACATACAGATTCTCAGGCTCCTGGCTTGGGAGGACTGAGTCTGGAGACGGAAAGTTTGAGAAGGATGTTTGTGGCCTTTGGAACCACTAGCAGAGGGACACCTCACCTATGTCCCATCTTCAGTTCTGAGCTCTTAAGATGGGATAAGGATGGAGAAATCTGTACTCGTTTCTTTTCTTTTTTTTTTCTCACACTCTGACATCCCAGCTGCAAGAAGACAAGGTTCCACAGCGAGGCTTTTCTGGAGAGGCAAGAAAGGCCCTGAGGTTGTGCCTTCTTCTCACCTCCTGTGAGAAGCCACACCTACTAAGAAACAACCTTTGCTATCTAGGCAGAAAGAAGACAAGGCAAAGCAGACAGTGGCCCTCTTCCACTGAGGCAGGGTCAGGAGTCACAGGTCCTAACCATGGCAGGGAACTTAACTACACGACACCTGCCTGAGAGATGGGTCCTCAGCCAGGGGAGGCTTCAAGTAGAGATGTAAGCAGGCCTGTGGAATCCAGCCATGGCAAAGGCTCACAGGTCCAGAAGGAGCATAATGAGGCTTTAGTCATAGAGGCAGAGACAACAGCAGACAGATCCATGCAGATTTTAAGCGCTCACGGTGTCTTCACAGTCTGCCGCCGTAAAACCGTCTCTGCAGTTAATGCTGGAGCCCAAAGCTCAGACGTTGGCAGTCGGGAAAGCAGGGCATGAGCAGCATTGGACTTCAGAAGCATTAGGAAAGCACTCTGCCCCGCTTCCACAGCCAGGCTGACCCACCTCAGTTTGTTTTCTCTGACTTTGGGAACGGGGGTATCCTGTCGGAGCCAGGGTTCTTTCCGTGCCAGCAGCTGAACACAGACTGACCTAATAGGGACCTCGGGGTGGGGGAGAGAAGGCAGGCTAAGCAGGAAGGGGGAGTTGTCACTGGTCAGGTTGTTGCTTCACACTGAGACAGTGGATCAACAGATTAGAGACACCGTGTGAGGGTTGAGTCTACGGCTCAGTGACAGAGCACTTACCAGGAAACAATGTGCTCATGCTACAAAATTCCTCACTCTCGCCTCCCTCCTTCAACCCTCAAGAAAGAACTTCCCTCTGTGGCCTGCAACAACAGGAAATTCAGGAGAAGGGGGCATTTGGGCAGTGTATATAGTTCTGTCTAATAGTGGGCAATAGTAAAGCCATTAGAAGGAAAACTGACTGTCTGGTGTAGATGGCATAAAGAACCATCACACAGACAAGGCTTGTCCCCCACCTCCACCACAAAGGGAAATGATACCCTTGGGAAAATTGGTGGAAAACATCCATAATGGTGATTATTAAATTTTGCCTGGCTGTTCCAAACAGTCTAGTTCCCTCTTAGTGCTATTTTTATTACTGATCATTAGAAGACATAATACAGACATCACTTCTACACACATCCTTTTGCCATTGTCATAGCATGCTTAAATTTGCTGCCCCTTTAGAAGGTCTGCATAAGAGAGCAATGTCAAAATGTCACAAGGATGGCACAGGCTGAGGTAGGAAAGTAGCTTGCTGGCTATTTTGATTTGGAAACTATTTTGGAAGATTTCTAAGATGTTTCCTGATGTTTGGCTTAGAAGCTCTAACATAATAAGCCTTCATATGGCCTTTCCTATAAATTCACAATGACACCCATGATGCCCCTGGTACAGCCAGACCTCTTCCTTGACCCACACCCACATCATTACAGACTCACAGACTTACCAGTGTCTGGGTCCCTTGGCCTAGTCAGCTATAGAGAGTCTGCGCCTGAGACTTGCCTCACACGCATGGTTTCCAAACAAACTCTTTAAACAAATGGCTGAAACTACATTTTCTAGAACACTCATTTGAAGTCAGGAGACATCACTAAGCCAGGTTCTAGGACCTTCTAGAAAATGGTTTAATCCATGCCAAATTTTACCACCATCCATTCTTCAAAGCACCAAAGAATTGAGCAAATTTATGCTCCTTCCTTGGCTCTCATCCACCATGTCACACTGCCTACAGGCCACCTTTTCTACGACCTGACAATGTAGTTTACCGAAATTGCCTGGGAACAAGACAGAGATTGGTTCTGGTGCTGGAGTACACAAAGATTCAAACCAAGTGTCGTGCCATGCAAATATACTCTAGGGTCTAGGATTCTTGTGTCCTTTCAGGGAACAAGTTGATCAGGGGGAGATACAATGGCCTGACCAACCAGAGGCTGGACTTGAAGTCTGCTATTATCTAACCCACTGTGTAGCTTGAGCAAGTCACCAAGTCTTTCGGGCCGTGTCTTCACCTCAAAAGGGACAGCAATCTGTCTCACAGGCAAGGGTGGATCTCAGTTGAAGTCAGAGGAGGGGTCTAGAGAGATGGTTCAGCAGCGAAGAGCACTGGCTGCTCTCCAGTGGACTCCAGTTCAGTTCCTAGCACCCACACCAAGTGGCTCACAACTGCCTGTAACTCCAACCCCAGGAGATGCAACGCTCCCTTCTGGCCTTGGGTAAAGCACCTGCACTCACATACACACATACATCAAAAAAGAATAAAATTAAATATTCGAAAAAAAGAAGGTGGCTACTTGAATGTTTGATGAAGGATATTGATGCAAGTACATATGTCTCATGTTTCATATAGCATTTGTTCTAAAGCAAATGAACAAATGTCATTTCATATGAGACATTAACACATCTAAACAATGTTTTCATATTTCATAGAATATTTAGTGATGATATACTTTAATGATGACCAAAGTCATAATCAAACATAATACTTCAGGGAAAAGGATCAACAAACCGTCAAGAGCCTGAAAAATGACAGCTACAATGATCGCTTCCTTATCTTCGTGGGGAAGAAAACAAACCCATACATATTTACTGCCTAGAGATGGGGTGCTCCCTTGAGTGATGAGTACTCTTGCTGGGCTTTTCAACAGGAATACTTTCTCTTTAAATAACGACTGATCCAAGGTAATGACTTGCATTTGGTCATTGGCTGGTTATGATTGGGAGATGGGGAGTAGGATCAGGCAGAAGATATCATGTCACATTTACTTGACCAGGGCTCTTACGACTTAGATTAGCAGGGCCCTCAAATGGAGCTAGTACAACCTTGGAGGGAATGGCTGGCCCTCGTCAGGAATCTGTAAAGTTTGTCTGTGAGGATGAATTCACACAGAAGTCATTGGAAGAAAGAAGAAAGAACCGGGGGCGCTGAGACCAAGACCCCAAACTGTGCTCCTCACTGGATCATGGGGACCTGAACTTCCTAATGTACCCCCAGAAGCTCACTACAAAGTCTAACATGCCCTCAAACCCTTCCCTATGGAAAGAGAAAGGTAACAAGTCCCACCCACTGAAAGGAGAGGTGCAAACTTGCCTATCACCCTCTCCAGGTCCCACACCCATCCATCTGGAGTAGCTGGAGAAAAAGAGAGTCCAAAAGAACACATCAAGACTGTAAAGTTTTTTCACTAAAACTAAAAATCCATCACTCTTGAACATTGAGGACACAGACACACTCTACGGTACAGCTCAGGAATGCAGGGATGTACCCAGGTGAGGGCAACAAGTCCCTCTCCCCCATTTTTGTTAGGATTAATAATAGGCACGATGGTCTGATTTATGAGCCGTTTTGTAGATTGGATTCAGACTAGAGAGTGAAATGTAGAAAAAAGAAATACGGGCCGAACACACCAATGAAGTACTCAAATTTCACCCTTGTAAACCTACTAAGCACACATATGGCGCTCACTATGCACCTTACTAAAATATCTAATTATGAAACGGCTGCGGTCCAGATCTCCATTCCACACAGGAACTGCTGGTCATTTTATTAGGTTTTAGAAGCCTCGGTTGTTCAAGGGTCCTACAAGTCAGAAAGAGAGAAGGCAGGTGTTGATACTATTGCACACACTCACCCCCGAAAGGATGGGGAGTATATTTGAGGAGAAAGGTCAAGGGAAATATCAGCCTATTTGTGTATAGTATTAATTCCAGATGCATAAGACACTCAGATTTCATAACCATTTCTGAAAAGTTGAATTTAATCAGATGACACATAGACAGACAGGCAGACAGCAGGAAATGAAATGAAATGAAAGCAAATGGAAGATATTTGAGAAAAAAAAGAGGACAGATCAATGAAAAGGGGGTCAGGTAGTGAGGAGGTTAACATGACCAAGATACAGATATATATGCGTGAAAATGTCATAATGAGATCCATTATTTTGTATACTAACTAAAAAAAATAGTTTAAAAAAGTCTAGTGCAAAATCTTCACTTCAAACAGTACAGATGTTTCCATCTCCCCTAATGGTACTTCATAGCAAAGAGGACAACCCAGGACCGTAAGGGGCATCCCGGGGACAGCACGACACGACACCTCCAGCAGGGGCAATGAGAGAAGCTTCACAGTTGTTCCTCAGAGACACCCCTGGAACCCGCCATCAAGAGTTATGCTTACTCTAGGATTTCTCCAATTCATCATAGTGTAGCCACTGTGCCTGCGTCTCTCTTTGTCTTCCTTGGCATTCTTTTGTCCTAAGGACTAGTACTCAGTGTCCTGGAGCTCTCCAGCTGTTAGGCCCAATAGTGCAAATCAACCTTAGCTGCCTTACCGCGGCCTCAGCCTGCCGCCACTAACCCTAGTCCCACCAGCCTGCCCTATCAGAGGAGCTGGGAGCTCTCTTTTTGAATGTCTCTCAAGGGTCTAATGTCCTGGGGCTGACAACCCCAGAAAATACATCTTAAAAAGAAAAATAAGCTGGCCTGATCGATTCCTGATTTGGCTGTATTTAAGAAAGGAGAGTCAAGGACCAGGAATGAGAATCCTTGGTGTTCAAGTGTACGAAGGAGCCAGGTCTGTCTGACTCAGCATTACTAACATAACCCTGAGACTGTGCCCAAAGCAACTCTCTAGTTGAGTAATGGGGAAAGTTCTGAGTAACCGTGTCTGTGTGCCCAGCACCACTTTGCACGGCTGGCCATTCTTTAGTTCTCTGTTGGAACTTGCTTTCTTCCTCCCTTTCAGGCCTGCTTGCTCTGTGTTCCTCCTCAGGCGGTAGGGCCAGTTCTCCTCCCTTCCCCTCCCTTCCCCCACCCGCACCCCTCTACTAGCTGCTGCTAAATGAGGCATGGTGTTGGGATAGAAATCAGCATGTTCCCAGAACCGTACATGAAGAGCCAGGATACAGGCAGAATTTCCAGACAGCATGCTTAACCATGTCACATGTGGGCAGGAATATAAATAAAAGTTGGATTTGGTGGTTGAGACAGTGGTGCCTTGGCCTGAGTTTCCGATGCAGAAATGACACTGGTAAAGACACCGTGATTGGACAGAAAGGACTTAGACACTGAGAAATTTGTCTTGAAAGGAAACTTCTGGAAGTACTTTGGTAATTGATAATCTGTTCATGAATCAAACCCAGTGATCCAGACAGGAGATGTGCATAGCAGCTGCCCTAGGAACCCATGGGTTCAGCAGCCTGAGAGCACAGGCGTTTCTTTCTTTCTCCCACTAGTGTATGATGAGGCTTAACAGGCACCCTACCCACACAGTGACGTCACTCAGCTCCTGCTAGCATGGAACCAATCCATCTTGGAAGACATCAGAATCATCTACTGTCACTTTATAGACAATGGAAGAAACTAAGTAGAAGACAAGAGGAACAGACAGGAGGCATTAGGGGCAGGTTACACATGGTGGGCAGCACCTCGGCTTATGTCTGTCTAGTTGCTACTGGGTCCAGTTCCAGTGAACACTCTCATCCAAGAGGTCTCTGGGAAATGTGTGTTTGGTTTTTCTCTGTGCTTTTCTGTTGTTGGGTTTTGGTTTTATGAGACAGGGTCCCATTTTGTACCACAAGCTAGCCTGGAACTCATTATATACACCAGGCTGGTCTGGAACTACAAAAGATCCTCCTGCCTCTGCTTCCTGAGTTCTGGGATTACAGGATAAGGCAGTTTTAATTAAAATCTATCCTTATGAAGAAAAGTAACACCCCCTTGACCACCCCTCTCTCTGAGCCCTTCTGCCACACAGCTTTGTCCTTCCTTGGTTTACCGGGTACATGGGAGAAGGATAGGGGGAGGATGTTTAAGAAGTCTTGTTTGTTTTCTCATTTTATGTCAAAGCTGATCCTGAGAGGCGGCTTTTCTGTAACTCTTTATTTCTTCCTGTTTATCCTCACCACCACCCCTCAACCCAAATGGCCCAGAATTTGGTTTCTGCCTCATTGCTGGAGTTCTGCCCCTAAAGGAAAAGGTTGGTCATATAAGCTGGTCTTAAAGTAAAAGGAGTGATTATGGAACCAAAGAAAACGAAGAGCAAAGTGGGGCCCGCCCTCTGAGGAGCCCCTCAAGTGTCATTCAGAAGAACACGAGCCTCCTCGGTGTGTGGGTGCTTGCCCCTGTTTCCACAGCTTCATATTTCTCAATAAAATCCAGAAACTTGGATGTTTTCTTGAACACTGAGAATTTTGAAAACTTGGCTCAAGCAACCAAGAGTCTCCTACCTTTGACTCTCTCTAGCTTGTATTGTGGCTGTAACGTCACCACCCAGTAGCCTAGTAAAGAAGACGGTAGCTGCTCCTGACACTGGCGGTGTGGCTGCCATGGGGAGGAGGGAAAGAAATGAGACCACAAGGTGATCTTGAAACAAGTTACCTATGGCGGCGCCAGAAACACATGTGGCACATCTGGGCTTCTGTGTCTGGGTGTAAGCAACACAAGCATATACAATGGGGATGGAGGGTGAAGAATTCTTTTCACAAGGCGACTTTCCTCCTTTCTTTACCTCCTGCCTTCTGCCATGATGCTGCCAAACTCTGGGCCACTTTCAGGTTTAGTTGACCTTCCTTCATTCTGTGCAACAAGGCAACTATGAGCTGTTCTGGCCTCAGGAAGCCCTTCTACTTGGAGAAGAGGCCTGGGTGTGAGCCGGTAGTGACTTCCTTATGTGAGACATATCTCCTACGTGGAGACACCCAGGCTTGCAATTTGTGGCTTGTATCTCAATACCCGCCCAAAAGCCTTCTAAATTTGAAAACACATTAATTAAATAAATTTAGTTAGGCTTAGGCAAGAAGATAATTGATAGAAATGATCGCATAAATCCTGTTTAGTGATACAAATCAAATTTTGGGGCCATAAACAGCCACATGTTAATGTTCTTCTACTACACTCAGCCATCTATTGTAGAAATTAAATTGGAAATCAGTTTTTGGAATAAGTCTCCAACTTGATATAATGTGACAGAGGGAACACACAGCTTGATACTTTTCAAATCTTTTTCTTGTTTTGAAAAAAAGATACATGGAGATTTTAGGAGCCGATATTAAATAAATCATTTAACCCCCAGATAAAGCTGTTTCATGCATTTACTTTAATTCACAATTCTGTTAAGAAAGAAATCAAGGGAAAAGATAAATGTAATTGACATGTTGAGCTTTTATCCTGCTCTTCTGGGTGCAAAGTTCCATTGTGATATAGTGCAGCACCACCCGGAGCTCTGTGCTGTCATGAGTCTGACTCAGAGCCCAGGTTTGAGAATTTCTGAGTATCTTTCCTTTATGTTAAATAACTGCTTTCCTCTTCCCTCATATGAACAATGAGGCAAGTAAAATGGCAACTGTGATACTGACCTGAGCAATGTCACAGGGTCGATCTTACCCTCCAGAGTAGGTTTGAAAAATGTCAGCATCTATCAGAACATCATCCCTGTGCCATAGCTGTGCGTGACTAACACATCTCTTTCTTTCTTCTTGTAATTAAGGAAGAAGAAGAAGCAAACACTGAAGGGCTGTGGCCACCAACCGAGAGCAGAACAGCTGTGTGCATTAAATGGATGGCGCTGGGCCTAGCAGTTGAGTGCGCTGAGCTCCGCAAATGTCCTTGCTTTGAAGGCAGCAGCTGGGAATTCTTGTTCACGCTATGTACCTCAGGCTTGAAGTCGTCTTTAGAAGACAAGGATTTTCCCCACATGGGTGCGCCAGGCAGCTGCGAAAATGCAATGAACTAAGAGACCTTGCAGAGATAAGGGAGCAAGAAGCCGAGACTTTGTTGAATTGTCTTATCGACCCAATGTGGGCCTTTGCATGTGCTTTTCCAAAATTACTACCCTAAGTTTGGCCCCTCATGTTGTAATTTTTGGGCAACCACCTATTATTTTGAGATTAAATGTGTTCATACACTGTTTTCATTATGTAGTGTGGTAAGAAACGAAAACTGCCTCTACTCAGATCCGAAAAGAGATTTCTCCCCACAGAAAGGAAAAACTCAAGTCTTAAAAAGAAAGTCTTAAAATGGATTTACATTAGATGCACTGAAATTCTCAAAATAATTTTTAAGAAATTAAAAGAAATTAGATGCACCGGTGCTAGCTCATGAATTTGTAGTATATACACAAACAGAAATACAAACAGTTGTAGACTTTGTATATGTGTATATATATGTTTAAATCAGGCTGGTTGGAGAGTCCATTGCAAGGCTGAGGCTATGGCAATGTTATTGAGAGCAATCAGACTTTTTATACCTTTATCAGAAACAGAATATAATGACAATTGCCAGGATCAATACAGTTGTGGTTGCCAGGATACAATGATATTTGCAAGTTATATAGGGTACGCAAGATTAGTGTCTAAGTCCAATTATCCTGTCAGCTTCCATGTTTCCTTGACTTCCAAGGGGACATACAGAGAAACACAAAGTGGCCTGAGCACTTCACTGCCTCAGGTAGTGCTTCGCAGTCTCGGGAACTGGAAGGCACACGGACTCAATGAGGCATGCCGGGCCAGGCCAACTCCATGGTTCCCTGCGTATCTATGTATCAATATATATCGTGGATGGATGAGCACATACATATATATGCTCACACCACTGTTGAAAAAGCCTAGAAGCAATGGCAGGCTGATAACAAACCCTGGTGGCTCTCAAGCATGGTGTCTAAGCAACACCCTCCACTACAAAGAAACACACACGGTCCCTTGGAAACGCCTGCTTTTATGGCTGAGTTAGAAAAGAACAAACCTTTTCCCTTTGTGGGGTGGGGTGGGGAAGCAGATACCTGGGTAAAGAAAATAAGAAATGGCTTCAAAACTTAGGAGGGCAAAAACTTGAACCATCCTTAAAAACATGTGAGAATGCAACCAGAAATGACTGGACTATCTAGCTACAGCACTGCCAGGCCACATGGCCTGTAAGGCCCATGTTCGGAGCTGCACTCGGCCCTCTCACCTATCTATACAGATATGAGTTTGTAGTCTGCTTCTCAGGTTGGCTTCTCTCTGTCCTCACAGGGCAATATGAACACAAAGTGGGAACCTGAGCTACTCATCTCTTCTGACTCTGACGGCGTTTTCCTTTTGCCAAACACAGAAAATGTTATATACATTTGACCATTTTAACACGAATACAGGAAACATTGGCCAAATGCCTTAATTCTTAAGACAGCCCCTCTGCTACTTGGGGAGACCAATACACTTAGAGTTGTCCCCTTGCCAGCTGCAAAACTTAGTAAGGACAGACAATCCATCCCCCTTCCCCCACAGAAGGCTGCCAAGTGTGTGAAAAGAGCCAATGGGTGGATGGGCAAGGCGCCTATGTTGAGTTGCCCTGCAGCCTCCGAGGCAGAGGCAGAGCACCTGAGCATGGCAGGAGTACCAGGGCACGGGCACAGGCATGAGCATCCTTCCAGAGCCCCTGCCACACAAGCCCTGTCCGAGTCTCACTCAAAGCAACGCCTAAAGCAAACAAAATGCCAAAAATTAAAATTTGATCTTACAATAGTGACAAATACCTTGCTCCCACCCCACAGGCTTTTGTCAGACACAGACAAACAGACACACACACACACACAACTGCTTAGTATGGCCCACTTGTCACTCGCGTTAAATAAATACTAGTGAAGATTGCACAAAAGTGGGTTTGAAAGCAAGACAGCCATTTGTTTGGTTCATTTCAAGAAGCTTTTGGTTGTTAGAACAAAGCAATTCTCATAGTGACTTTGTGATAGACAACTTCTTGACTTGAACAGCTAGCCTAACCTCCCGGTTACAGACTGGGAGGGACTGTACTCCCTAGTTATTATTTTCTTAAGTTATGAAGTGGGTGCCTTTGTGCAATGGAGGGAGAATTGATGCTTGCTCCACATGCTAGATTGGTTTAAAAATGTATCCCACTTGCAGCTTGTTGGCTCCGTTAGGAATGTGCTATGAAGAGTCCAGGAAATGTCTCTAATGGCACATTCCCCTCTCTGATAGATGCCTCACCTCTTTCCCATTGTTGGGCCCCACATTGGATGGAGCTTCCTGAAAGTGGCTAGAACCTTCCCAGCCCACCCCCTTTTCTTCATGGCACATATGGACCAGATACGTGCTGGGGACCATCAAGGAGGTCTGTCTGCCATGTGCGTTTTGAAGTTTCTTTGCTTCCCTAATTAATGGAGAGGGGAACTGTACCTCTTGAAAAAGTCAAAAGAGATTGGGCTTGCAGAGGTTTCCCGACCTTGAGCTGTCTACCCAGTTTGGAATGACAAGCCCTTGAATAAAATAGTAACCCTCGGGTGTATACGAACGTGAATAAATGTGGCGGTGATGGAAAGTCCTGCCCCCTTAGAAAGGAAATACCTGGCATGGATAACTAACAGACATGCTGGGAGGAGGAAAAAAATTACAGAACCTAGTGGTTTGCAGAGGACTCGCCAACTGCTGAAAAGTGAAGAGGAGAGAAGGGAAGATGAAGGAAAATCCTTCAGAACATTTCTCCACAAAAGGCCGGGAGGACTGATGCCTAAATAGTAGCTTTATGTGGAGGGAGCTGGAGCTGGTAGGCACACGAGTTTCAAGGGACCGGTGGGCACCACGAGCCCACCCATGGGCATCAGCACCCTTTCCACATTATTTCTACCCAAAAGAAAAATGTGATTTGGAGATGACTAGAGGGAAATACGGACAACCGAGGATGGGAGCCAGGCTAGGGATGCTGTGTTCTTTAAGTTCATCCAAGATGGCAGCTGAAGGGAGGCTGAGACATGACAAGTACAACATAGTCTCTTAGGGTCTTGGCCCAGGAGAAGAGTGAGAGTAAGAGAGAAGGGAGGAGCTAGGTGGACAGTGGGTAAAATGCATTGCGGCCGTGGGCTGAATGTTGTATGAGGTGTGCTTATCACTGGAGCCTCTCAAATCTACATAGTTATAATGTAAGCCAGTCTCTTTGCTTGGGAGAGAGCTCTCCTGCCTTGATCTGTTTTGTGTTGCTATAATGGAACACCACAGAATGGTTCGCTTATAAAGAACAGAAATTTATTTCTCAGAGTTCTGGAGGTCTGAAGGTCCACGATCAAGGTGCTGGCAGCTGACAAGGCCATTTCTTATTGCACCATCCCATAGCTAAAGGCAAGAGGGTGGGGACCGACCGGGCTCATCTTTTGCAAGGGTAGAAACTTCCAGAAGAAGGAGCCTACTCCTGTGACAACAGTATTCATTCAATCCAGGGTGCACAGCCATCCCCATGGGATCCCTTTTCCATATCTCCATGCACCAAGACAGCTGCACTGGGGATTCAGCTTCCAATACATAAAATTTGGGGAACACATTTGAACCCCAGCGCTCCCAGCCATGAGGAATCTGAAAGGCCCCCAGAGGTTTTTTGTTAGTTCTTGAAATCTCTCCAGTAAACCAGAACATTAAAACCATAAAGGGGCTTCATGTCACAAAATACTATGAGTAATTGACCTCTGGACAGGGATTACCCTTGACCTATTAAATGCTTTGTTTAATTTGCTGGGCTATCATCTTTAACACTCTTTAAAGACACTCATTTTCTAAAGAAAGGACTTTATGATGGCATTACATACAGAAAACACAGAACTTCATTTCTTTCTTGGAAATACACATTAAGAAACCCAACAATGAATTCCAGGACCTAAGATGCGTCCTTTAGGTGCTGTGTAGACATGATCTTTTCTCATGCTTGTGACTTGTATCAACCACTTTCACCTATCCTTGAACTTCATGTACGTGGAGCCGGATTGTGATCTCGTTTGTGTCTCATCTTCTCTTGCTCAATACAGCTGTGAGAATTATTCAAGTCTGATGTCCTTTAAAAAAAAAAACAAAAAAACTTTTACTTCTCCTTTGTGAATTTCACTTCCTGCAGCACAATCCCATTCATCTCCCCATCCATCTATATTCGCCCTTCTCGCCTGCAACCTCAAAACCACAAAAGAAAACAAGCGAGGAAAAAAAAAACACAAATCTAGCCTTGGAAGCTGTGGGCGGGCTCTGCTGTGCTGCCCAGATGAGGTGCAGAGCCGCTAGGGGCAGGACCAGCTCTCCTACTCTCGGGGCCAGCTTTTCCACAGCGCAGGGTTGGGGTTAGGTCAGCCCATGCTCTCAGAGCCAGTTCTCCCCGTGCTGCCCAGGCTAGGGGTGGGATCAGCCCTCCCATGCTCACGCCTTGAGGAGCGGAACCAGCTAAGCACAGTGCTGTGGTGTCAACGTGATTTCAGGTGGCAGCTCAGACAATGGATATCTTGAGTGATCCTTTGTGGTAACAGGAGCCATGGACATCAACAGAGACCCCGGGTGTAGCAGAGCCAGGGACCCAGACGTGGCCCCTCATTGGCAGTCTAGCCCAGACATTCCCATGGCTTCAGGTGGCCGCACGGAGTTCTCATATTGGTCCGTTCCTCTCTTGGAGTGAACTTGGGCTCCAGCTGGGGTCATTCAACGCAACCTCTTGGACTCCCTTTTGAACACCTACCTCACTTCAAGGAACTAGGCTGAGAAGAGCCGCAGGGATGGAGTGAAGACTGAGGCTCAGAAAACTTTCTGTAAAGAGCCAGATAGAAAACCCTTTAGACTGTGCAAGCCGTATATTCTACTGCGACGAGTCATAAGCAATGCACAGAATAACAGGCCTACCTGGGTTGTAAAATTTTATTTACAAAGGGAGTTTTGTCTGCTAAACCCATCCTGTTACTGCAATGTTGGTGTAGGTGTTTAGTTTGCTCTAGCCAAGTGTGCAAAAACCAAAAGTCTCTTTGGTTTTCCAAAGAGACTATCCCTTTAACATGCTAAGCAATGTGTGGCAAAAAAAAACAAAACAAAACAAAACAAAAAAAAAACTCTGATTGAAGAGTCAGAGCAGGTTAGCCAGGTCCTCTGCCCAGGGCCTGTCAGGAAGCTGCAGTCAGGCTGAAATCTCAAACATGCCTCACATGGAGAAGAGCCTGTTTGCATTCTCACACGGCAGATGGCAGACTTCAGCTCCTAGAAAGACATCAGGTCGTGGGCCTGAGTGACTTGCGGTTCCAAACGTTGTCCTTAGTGTCTTACTACATGGGTTCCCCATTATGATCGTGTGTCCAAGCCAGCCAGGGAAAGGCTGTCTATCTTCAGTTCCGGATATTATGCAACTGTTTCTTCTGAGATCAGAGCATCTCATCCTACGAGGAAGTTCGAGTGTTAAAGAACTCCAAGTAGTCTCAGGAAGTCCTGAAAACCGACCAGATTCACTAGGTTCCCTGCCCAACCTCCTAAAATATAATCAATAAAGGTGCTGGAGTCACTCCCAACAAACTCTTGGAGAAGCAGAGACTAGCCAGGCTGCCTGAAGAGGCTCAGACCCACCAGCTCACTGGGAAAGGACACTGTCCAATGTGTTAAGCTGCCTATAGGCTGTACGGTGATCTCCAGTTTTTGTGAGCAGTCTACCCATGCTGGGGTAGGTTTTGGTGATGCAGCTGTCTCTGAGTAATTTCTGCTTCTGTGAGTAAGCCCTCACGGATATTCCTGTAAGTAAACCCAATAAAACTCATTGGTTCACCAAGTTGAATTTTGGTGCAATTCATACTTTAGTCTGTCATGGGTTCCCTATCTGTGTGGTGAGTAGCAGTGTGTGTGTGTGTGTGTGTGTGTGTGTGTGTGTGTGTGTGTGTGTGTGTGTGTGTGTGTGTGTATGTGTGTATGTATGCATGTGTGTTCCCAGGAAAAGTCTGTGACACAAAAGAAGGCTACCCAGCCTCCAGGTAAACACACACACACACACATGCCTGTGCACATGCACACACACAAATCTTCTGGGGTAGATTTTTATGATGTTGGGATGGAATCAAGGTCTTGTGCACCCTAGGCCAGTGCTGGACCAGTGGGTACCATCCTTAGCCTTCTTCTGGGAGTCTTGTTAGAATAAAACCTGCAGATCAATATGAGACTGCTGCAGTCCAAACAGGACTGTTTTGGTACTTGAAACTATAAAGCGTCTTTTTATTCTTTTCAGATATTCCTGAGCAACATTTAATAATTTCTAGCACTAAGGTCTTGCAATTATTTTATTAAACTATTTCTAGCATTTGACAAGTCTTCAGCTTTATTAAGGTTTACCCAACAAAAATTACATGAGCTCACTGTGTGCAACATGTTTTTATGGATGTGTATACTCTAAAATGGCCACCACAATGAAGCCAATTAGCATATCCATTCTGTCACAGAATTACATAATTATATATAGAATTGCTACTTCCTTGGTATTGTGCAGTTTTAATAAGAGCAGGTGCTTAGAGCTCACCTCTGCAGCCAAGACAAGCTGCAAACACACAATGACGTAAAGCAACTCAGGAGCTCAGCCTATTGGCTGTCTAATTGCTTTCCAGAGGGTCAAGCCAGCACAATCTTGCAGGAGCCTTCGCTATCTATACCACACCAGCACTACAACAGACATAAGACTAAATTTGTTGAAAAATCCCATGCTTATTGATATTGCTGATTAAGGAATTTCAAACTAGAAAGATCTGAGTTCATTTCTATAGGACTTTTTGACTTTGGTATCTTTTAACTGGACACAGGTTTTGAATCTGACAGATTATCTTCCTGGGAGTCTGTTATCACAGGGGGAAACCAAAGAGCCTGTCAAATTGTGGTTATGTTGTGATCATTACCCATGGGGATGGTTTCTGTAATCCACTATTTCTATAATTTACATGTAATTTTATTAATACCATGGACTGAGTCCTTTGAACTAATGTCCATATTTTCCATCAATTTAAGCAAAATCTAAATTTCTTTTATGTATGTTTGCTTGCATGTATGGGTGTGTACCACATGTTGCCTAGTGCCCAAGGAGGTCAGGAAAGGGTGTCAGAACCCTGGAACTGGATTTGTGAGTGGTTGTGAGCTACCACATAGTGCTAGGAACAGAACCCAGGTCCTCTGCAAGAACAAGTGCTCTTAATCTCAGAGCCATCTTTCCAGCCCCTCTTTTTATTTTTAATTAAAAAAATATGACCTAATGTGTGCGTGGGTGCATGTGCACATGCATGTGGAGGCTGGGGGTTGATATCAAATGCCCTCCTCTGTCATTATCTACATTTTTTGAGGCAGGATCTCTCACTGAACCTGAAGCTGGCTGATCCTGCTAGACTGGCTGACCAAGTCATGTGATCTTCCTGCACCCATCCCTACACCTGCACCGACACATACAGTCGTTAGTGTACAGCGAGGCACACTCAGACACAGGCTCGTGTGGCCAGAGCTTTACCAACCATGCCATCTTGCAATGCTCGTGCATGACATTTTGAGTGTGTATGTATTGTGCAATCTTCATAAAGGTTGATGTAAACACAGATATCTCCTCATCTACTTCTCTGTGCTTAATATATGCAAATAAGTTCTAGTTCTCGACAAATATACTTATTATTCATTATCCTCTATAATCAACCCATTTTGCAACAGAGCACCAGTGATTCTCGTGACTAATGGTGTCAAAGTTCCCCTGAGAAATTTGCCTCATCCCATAAGACACATCTTCTGGGAAACGTTGTGCTCTCAGTTTTCATAGTTCACACGCACTCTTTCCAGCTCTACCTCTGAGATCATGCAGCATCTTCTGACGTCTTGCTCACTTTGTGTGATGTAACACTGTATACTTCATTACAAGTCAGAATCGCATGTTTTGATCTTCTTGAGATCTGTGTATGCACTGCATTTCCTTTGCCCATTCATCAGCTGATGGACTCTCGAGAGAGTTCCATTTCCTGGCATTGTTATGGGTGCTACAGTGAGTTTGAGGGTGCAGCTGTGTCTCCTTCAGGTTGGTTTCATATCCACCACATCTATACTCAGTAGCACACCATGTGGTCACTCTTAATTTTTGAGAAGCCTCTACAGGAACTTTCATGAGTATGGTACTATTCCTTATGCATTCCTACCACAACTGTACAGAGCATACATTTTCCACCCTGTCCACAGCAGGACTTGGTGTCCTTTGGTGAAGTTTGTGTTTTCTAATTCCCATGTATGAATGGAGGAGTGCTGTGGGTTTTGTACTCTGTGAAGATGTGTCTCTTGCCGCACCAGCGCAGCCTGGATGCTGAGACTGGCCGGGGGTGCCGGGATTGAGACACAGAGGCTTCTTTTCAGGTGGAAGAACAGCAAGCTTTATTTTGCCCTGAGAGAAAGCCTCTACTGCTTCTGTGGAAAAACCACCGGCCAGAAAGGACACAAACATCCTTGTCAATTACAGACCACAAGGAAGTTCTGCTGTGGGCCAGGGGGAGTGAGGGCAGCTAGATCACAACAACTCCCCCCATTTTATTTTATAAAATAAAAGGTGCCTGTCTTGTTACTTTGGGTGGAATGCCTTGCCTGTCATGGGGAATAGCCCTCTAATATTCCCTGTCTTAGGTGGCGTCCTGCCCCCAAAGTATTGCCCGTCCATGGCTACCCAGACACATAGCCCTAAACCAAGTATCCCCAGGACTGACAGCGCCAATGAGCCAGACCAGCACAGCAACCATCTAGCATGCACTAACTGGGTGGTAAAATTAACAAAAGCAGTATTCCAAACCCCTCTCATATGACGGTTGATTTCCATAACTGTAGCAGAAGCATGCAATACAGTGCCATAACATGATTAACTGCTGAAAAGTCCAAAGATAGTCCACTTGCTCCTGAACCATAGCCACTTGTTGGTTCAAGGTCAATATGCCCAATTGAATATGTCCATTAAGATCATTTTGAATGTCCAAAGCATTGCTGACTCTTTAAGCCATCTGGTTGACAGTCTCAGCTGTCTGCACAGTCTAAACTCCAGCAGCAGTGGCTGTAGTGGCAGAGATAGCAATAATAGCAACCACAGCTGCAGTGATTCCAAGGTCTCTCTTCTGCTGATCTTCTATGGTCCAGCAGTTGTTGCCATATTTGCTGATACTCCTGACACCATGGTGTCCCCCAGGCTGGGCACCGACTGGGCCAGAGCAACATGCCTTTCACCATAGCCACCTATCAAAGCTCTGCTCCAGCTGCCTTCTGGCCCCAGACGCACTCACACTGGATCCAAACTGGTGCATGGAGCAGAGCAGAACTCAGGGAAGCAGGCTCGCTGCTTCTGCTCTGGAACCATTGAAGGGGCCCCGCTTTAACAACCTTTTAGGGAATTTGGGCGTCATCAACCTGTCTGGCTGCTTCCTGCTGAGCGGGGGTGCTGCATTCTTGGGGGTATTTTACATCAACATTTCAGGGGGTCTCAGTGATTCAAACCACATAAATTTGCAATGAATCCACAGGTTCTCATCTTCTGTAGAAACAAAAGCAAAACCTCTTTTCCAAAGCATCAAATCCTTAGGCCCATATTTTAAAGTCAAAATACATTTCTTAGCAGTTCCCAGAATCAAATGTCTTTCTCCGGTCCAGAACACAAAAGACAACACAACACAATAACATACACCTGTGCATATTCTATCTTTTTGAGGCCCTCAATTCACCCTCCTGCCTCCTCTTTATTACTTTCCTACTGGCCAGTCTTCCAGAGGGCGTCCCTTAGAGCATCTCTGAGGATGAAGAAACACATACTCCTTTTAATCTGACTTGACTTGTTCCCAGTCTGGAACATTTAAACTCCCTCCCGTAATAAACCAGAGGCTAACTTGAGCTATTATTTGTACAAAATCTTCTGCTGTCTTCCTTGTTACTTCCGTGCCTTGTTGCTTTAAAAGTTTCAGTTACTTTTTGAGGCCTTCAATTTACCCTCCTGCCTCTTTATACTTGCTAGTCTTTTGGAGGATGTCCCTCAGAGTATCTCTGGGGATGAAAAAAAAAACACATTACCTTCCCCAATATGCTCCTGGATTTAGCCGGCAGACTGAGTGGCTCGTTCACGAATCCCCTCTTTCCAGATCTCGGTGGGACCTCCACTATGCTGTGCCAGCACAGCCTGGACTTGCCGAGACGGGCGGGGGGGGGGGGTGCCGGGATTGAGACACAGAGGCTTCTTTTCAGGTGGAAAACCAGCAAGCTTTATTTTGTCCTGAGCTAAAGCCTTTTATACCTCTACTGCCTCTGTGGGAAAACCACTGGCCAGAAAGAACACAAACATCCTTGTCAATTACAGACCACAAGGAAGTTCCGCTGTGGGTCAGGGAGAGGAAGGGCAGCTAGATCACAACATCTCTACCTAAGGCATCTTCTGATTGATTTAATAAAAAGATGTATGGTTACTAACTAGGCAGGAGAGGATAGGTGGGATTTCCTGAGAGAGAGAGGAACTCAGAAAGAATCTTGAGGTGTGTGGATTTCACTAGAGAGACATGGAGGAGAGATGTTGAGTCCCTTGAGGACAGACCTTCGCACCCCCACTGTTTTACACTCTTGTGGTTGGTTGAAAACAGGAACAAAAACAGGAACAATCTGTTGTTTTCTACCCCTAAGCCATGGGAGTTGCAGTGAGAGCTTCCTGCTTTTCCTGGCTTGGCCTCCCCTGCTGAGGGCTATATATACTGTGTGAGAAAGTAGAATAAAGGTTTGTCTGCAGAACCTGAAGTGTGTTGTGTGTTAATCCCTATGTCCCTCGTTCAGAAGAACTACAGTTGCCGTGCTGGCGCGGCAGAGAGATAGTCATGTGGCAGAACATAGATTAATAGAAATGATTAAATTAAGTTATAGGAGCTAATTGGGAACAAACCTAAGACCAAGCTTTTCTAATTAGTAAGTCTCTGTGTCATCTTGGGACTGGTGAGCCAAAGAAAGTCCAACAAGAAAGACCAGTAACCTTTGGCGTTTAACATGCAGGCCACATATATACCCAGAGGGCCTGAGAAAGCTGAGAAAAAGAAAATATGGAGCTGGACACAGAGTCTTAGTAACCACTGTCTCCCAAGCAGACCTAGTACTTGTGATGTACAGAGGTACAACTCCTCTAAAGAACCCTGCTGTGCAACTGAGTACTTGATAAGCCAGAGCTAAATAGAAACGCCTGCTTCAGTGTGGGCCCACCAACTTCCCAAAGCCGGGGTGGCTAACCAGCTTCCTGCCAGTACCCATGGGAAAACAGCAGCTACAGCCTAGAATCAGTGGGGTAGCCTACTGGACCAACTCTAGAGGGGTGGAAACAGCCACCAGTGCCACGTGCTAAGCAGAACCATGGGGCAGGTAGCCTGGTCGTGTAAGTTTGTCTCACATGGTCAGAGAATACTGCAGACATGCAAAAAGCCAGGTCCAGGCCAGAAAAAAACACCTCTGAATAGGTATAGTATGCTTGAAAATGTGCGCAGGTGCTGAACACAGAAAATGAGTATAGATAATCATAGAAAAAATCGTTTAAAAATAATAGTCTTAAAGAGAGTAAAGTAATATAAAAAGCCATGTAAAAATGGAAAATAACACAAGGCATTTGGATCCAATATTGTGCTTTGTTAATTTTTAAAAAATTTAAATGCTATGAACAAAAATGGCAGCTGTTGAGAGACATTGGATAGTAGAAAAAAACTGCTAAATTAAAACAGCCTGTATATTTTAAGGATGCTTTAGCTTCAGAATGGAAGTCAGGAAATGTATTGTATTGGGGTAGAGGTTATGCTTTTGTTTCCATGGGAAATGAAAAGCTGTAGATTCCTTTAAAATTAATAAAGATTATATTTAACTAGGAGAGGCCTCCTGAGGATTTTGGCTGAGACATAAAGGAAGAAGCCAGGAGGACTACAGGACAGGTGATGTGTATGCTGATCTCTCTACTTAGGAAGGCTCTGAAACTGGATGAGACATGATAAATCTTGCTGGGTACAGAGTCCTCATGACTTACTATAACATGCCATTCTTTCATATAATATGGATGGAGATTTATATTGCAGTTTGATCATGCAGTTCAAACTCACTTATAAAGTTGATAGATGCCTTTTACCTACTCAAACATAAAACAGAGAATCATCTTTGGCTTATTTGTGCACACCACACAATCTATGCTTGTGTTAATGCAGATATTTATGTTGCCTTTAAAAGTTTGTATGTTTTCAGAAAAAAAGGACCAAATACCAATGAAGGCAAGTAACCCAGCCTCTCAGAACACTTTTGCTACAGTTTCCTCAAAACTATGCATCCAGAACAACTTCAAAGCTGCTAGATAAGATGGTCCAGCCTCATGGACTACACCAGCCAGGACTTTAGATAAGCTCTGCACTTTCCCAGCACACTGAGACTAGACAAACAAATAGTTCTCCCAGAACTTGACCATTATACTAATTTTCTCAGGATCCCCTAAAGATGCCAATTGACTCCATACAACAGAAAGCAACTTTAAGAACACGGCGCCCATATTCCCAAGAGGTAGAGTGGGTAGCTTTGGTTCATTCAGTGGGTTATAGGGGGTGTTGCAAATTGTTACTGGTCATGATCAAGAAATAAAAAACTAAGCAAAGAAGATTGGATTCAGGAGTCTTTCTGAAAAGAAAATAGGGGGATATGGGAATGATAGGATAAAAGGTAGATTATTGAATATGCTTTTAAACTAAAAAGTACTAGTCTCAAATATTTTACATTGGTATGTATTTTTGTATAATGATACAAATTTAAGGTTATTTTTGTTGCAACATACTATATATATGTTTCTCCTCCTAAGGTACTGTCCCTATGCAGCTCATTTAAAAACATAATGCAAAGTTCTGGCCCTTGAAAGTTATTACAAATTGTTTAGAATAGTTAAGAAATGTTGGTTAGTAGTTGGTCATAAAAAGTCAAACTTGTAGTCATGTTAGATATGCTTTCAAGGTGAAATAGAGATATATACTGTGGGATAATGCGCTTGTACACTGTAAAGATGTGTCACTTGTATTGGTTTAATAAAATGCTGATTGGCCTGTACCCAGGCAGGAAGTGTAGGTGAGGAGACAAGACTAAGAGAATTCTTGGAAGAGGAAAGGCAGAGACGCAGTCACCAGCCAGACACAGAGGAAGCAAGATGAGAATGCCTCACTGAGAAAACATACCAAGCCACATGGCTAAACATAGACAAGAATTATGGGTTAATTTAAGTCGTAACAGTTAGTTAATAATAAGCCTGAGCTAATAGGCCAAACAATTTATAATTAATATAAACCTCTGTGTGTTTCCTTGGGAGTGAATGGCAGTAGGTCTCGGAGGGACAGAAACTTCCATCTATAGATAGATAGATCATCTTTGAACACTTCCAAAATATACAGAATATGACATTTAGAATGTTTTAATAAAACAGAGGTTTTTATGACAATGAGACATGTCTGCTTCTGGCAGCACCAATCTACTCCAGAAAAAATAATGATGGGAATTGAAGAATCTCCATGTGGAGTTTGCTTTTATTGTGGGAAAGTTAGCCACTAGGTAAGAAACTGCCCTTGCCTTGACTTCTGACAGTATGTTGTCCAAATTGGATAAGCAGAACACAAAAGGCAACTGCTGACCTTTGCCAAGACAAGGTAGGACAGTCCTTCAAAACTCCTGCTTCACAGAAAAGTCTGTCAGATATCTGTAGACCAAAGATAGATGCTCCAATGTTGCAGAGTAACCTTGGGTGACTGTCCGGGCAGCCAGTTGTCTTTTTCCTTCCTATAGAACTTTTTTGCTCTTCACTTTCTGTTTACTCAGGCAATATTTTATTCATCTTGGGTCTCTGATGTTGTTGAAGACAAGATAGTTATACTCTTTTTTGTTACCAATTTCAGAAAAGAAACTTTCAAAAAGAGATGTGAAGTTTATAAGTTTAAGAGACATAAAAGTTTAAGTTGTTTATCCAAGAAAATATCTTAAGGTTTAAAAAGATATTTTTAGGTCAATAATATAAGTTATGACAGAAAGTGGTTTAGATACAAAACTTTGAATTCATAGGATAGATAATAAGAGTATTTTCTCCAAATTTTCCAAACAGTTAATAGACTAGGCATTGTAAATATAATTCTTACCTGAGAATTGTTCTTATTATATATAGTTTTACTGTGTTAGAGTTAAAACCTTGCCTTTTATTTAGACAAAAAGGGGAAAACGTTGTGGGATATTTTTGTACACTGAGAATATGTGTCTCTGCCTAAGGCACCTTCTGATTGGTATAATAAAGAGCTAAATGACCACTAGCTATGCAGGAGAGGATAGGTGGGATTTCTGGGGGAGAGAGGGGAACTCAGAATCTGAAGTTCATGGATTTCACTAGAGAGACATGGAAAGAGTGAACATACAGAATGGAGGAAAAACAAAGAACCGTGTGGCAGAACGTAGGTCAATAGAAATGGGTTAATTTAAGTCATAAGAGCTAGTTTGGAAAAAGCCTAACATAAGGCCAAGCTTTCCTAATTAATAAGAAGTCTTCCTGTCATTACTTGGGGGCTGGTGTGACAGAGAAAATCCAATGAGAAGGACTCCCTACAGGGAGCTCACACTCATGACACATTTGGAGGTCAGTGGTTGACAGCAGTGCCTGCCTCTGTCACTCTCCCCACTGTGGTTACTAAACTTGCCACCAAGTCCCCTGTTGTCGCGAGCCGCCTCCACCAGCAAGGAAGACGCAACACCGAACTCTTCTTTCTGCAGTTTATTCAGGAACCTTGAACAATCTTCTGACTCTCTGACTCTCTTTCTCTCTCCCTCTCTGCCTGGGGAAGCCCACTTGCCGCTTAAGGAGCCTCTGGGTAGCCAACCTCGGCGCGCCACGTGGGCACTACAGATAGGTCCAGGTAAGCAGAAGCAAGCCAGATCCTTGGCCTTAGCCAAATATGGAGTTGTTTATCACAGAGAGCACTCGCCATAGGGAAGGTGGAGGGTGGAAGCCGGCGCCATCTTTAAGGCGCGGCTGCACGCAGCTCTCTACAGTTCCCCCTTTTTTATATATAGCAACAGGCGAGAGCAGAGGCCTAATCTCTGTAAAACCAGGGGCCTTGTACTGATCCTCATTCAGGCATCATCCACCTGACGAGTACCAGACCCGACCGATACCTTTGCACAGAGGTGGGAAATAAGGTATCAACCCACATGCAATTAGGCATACTCTCCTCGGGGCCCAAAGCTCGGTGGGTTCCGAGTGCAGTGCTCAAGCCTAGCATCCTGTGCCTAGAAAGCTAGTATTTCATGGTAGCCAGCCATGCGTGGGGGGGACTGTCTTGCTTCTACAGCTGTAAAGGCTTAAATGATCATGGCTGCATTGCGACGCTGGGAGACCTTCATGCTGTAGATGCACCACAGGCAGACCAAGGAGACCATTACCAGTAGGCCTGTTAAGGCTCCTATGCCCATCCACTCCTTAAGATGATTCATGGCATCAGAGATCCAGGAGGACAATCCTTCTGCCAGCCCAGCATCCATCCAGGTCGAGTTCACCGTGACGATGGCCGCTCTCAGCTGCTCCATCAGGCCATCAAGCTCTCCGGTCCAATTGCCTAAAAGATAACTAGACAATTGCTTAGACAAATTTGCTGCATGGGTGAAATTATCATACTGTATGCTAGTTACACAGAGCCCGGCATACTTCCATTGACAGCCGAGCTGGGCGATCTGCCACAGGACATCTATCTGTTCTTGTACCAGGTCAATTCTTTGGTTGACCACCATTAAACCTCCTTATAATTGGGAGTTAATGCCTTTTTGTACATCCAGGGCTTGAGCTACATTGGCAGAGAGATTATTAAGGGTCTGAGTGGAAACATCAGAAGCCTGGGGTTTTTTTATGCCCCAATGGCTCCAGGGGCGGGACTGGCTCCACGTAAACTGACTAACTCTATGTTACCCGCCACCAAGCATAACCATGAGTTCTAAATTCATGCAGCTACCACTAATGCCGCGTCAGCTGGACTACTGCTGCTGCCAGACCCGCATTAGTCAGGCCCCCCCCCCCCCGGTTCTCTGCAAACCTTCATCCATGCTTCTAGCCCCCTGTTCTTATACGGGGTTATGGCGGCCCTACATTCTTTGGTACATTGTTCATAAACAAGCTGTTTAATTAGAGGCATAGCTATATCTGGGTCCCCAAAAACTCTGCCTGCGGCCTCAACCATGCGAGCGACGAAGTCCGAGAAAGACTCTGTGGGGCCCTGCAAGATCTTAGTAAGGTTGCCACTCACTTCGCCTTTGTTAGGCAAGGCCTTCCAGGCCTTAATACCAATCCTGTTGATCTGCTCATAGACCTGAACTGGGTAACCTGTCTGTTGATTAGCAAATCGACCCTGACCAAGCAGCATATCCCTGTCCCAAGCAGGATCTCCGGCGGCCTAATTAGCCGCAGCCTCTTCATTGGCAAATTCAATCAAAAAAGCCTTCCAGTCTAGGTATTGTCCTGGGCTCAGGCATGCTCGTGCAAGCCCACTCCAGTCATTGGCTGTCATACAGTGCCTGTTTAAAACCTCCACTTGTGCTACAGTGAAAGAGGCCGTAATCCCATACGTCCGCACCTACTCAGCTAGGGATTTTACCACCTTGAAATCTAAGGGCTCTTCATATCGATTCCCTTGTGGATCTTGAAACACTGGGTAAGCTGAATAGAGCTCTGTCCTGACCCCCTTCCATACTCCTAGGCTGAAAGTACGTCCTGAACTGCCACCCCCACCTTCCGCATAGCGAGGGGGAGCCGAAGGCATGGCCTGACGGGCTGAGGAGGCACAACACTCTCCCCTGTCCAGTTCCCTCTGTTCCTTTCTCTTCTCCCTCTTTCTTATCCTCGTCCTTTCCATCTGCTCTATGAGTGTCCTTACCTCTTCCTCCGAGTCTGTAGACTCTAGGTTTTCTATATCAGAAAGATCAGGGTATAATTTTTCCTTTCTATCTTTTCCCTTTTCACTGCTTGCCTGTTCAGATCTCTCCTCCTGCAACATCTCTAAAGCCGCCTGTCCACTTTCCACTGCCTCACTGCAGCGTTGATCCCCAAGACAGCCGGTTATCAGTTTCCAAACAGGTCTCACCCCGGCCTTGAGAATCCCTTGCTCAAAAGCAAAATCTAAATCTTTTCCCAGTTTTTCCCATGAGGATATCGTGAGGCTCCCGGAAGCGGCAAACCATGGTGCAACTGTATCACACTCCTGTAAAAATCTTTCCAGCGTGTTCCTTTTAATTTCTAAATTCTTTGAACGAAGCAGCTCATTAGAGCCAAAAAAATTGGGTGTGACAGAGAAGCGCCCATAACTGACCTAGCAACCTTTTATGTTTAAACTTTTACTTTCGGTTCGCACAGCGGCGAGCCTTCCCGCTCTCTCTTTAACTACAGAGAGGAGCAATTTACCTGCTCTTGTCATGGATTCCCACCTTACCTGGGAACTTTCCAATGCACTGCCCTGACTGCAGAAAGTTCTGAGTCTTCGTTAAGCAGTAGGAGAGAGGTCCCCGTACAGGCCACCACTTGTCACGAGCCGCCTCGACCAGCAAGGAAGACACAACACCGAACTCTTCTTTCTGCAGTTTATTCAGGAACCTTGAACAATCTTCTGACTCTCTTTCTCTCTCCCTCTCTGCCTGGGGAAGCCCACTTGCCGCTTAAGGAGCCTCTGGGTAGCCAACCTCGGCGCGCCATGTGGGCACTACAGATAGGTCCAGGTAAGCAGAAGCAAGCCAGATCCTTGGCCTTAGCCAAATATGGAGTTGTTTACCACAGAGAGCACTCGCCATCGGGAAGGCGGAGGGTGGAAGCCGGCACCATCTTTAAGGCGCGGCTGCACGCAGCTCTCTACACCCTGTCATCTGTCTGCCTCTGCCACTCCAGATATTTGGAGTACAGATATGAGTCATCTGACTTTTACATTAGTGCTGGGGATTGGATTCAGGTCCTCATGCTTGCAAAACAATCACTTTATCCTTTGTGCCATATGAACTCATGTGAACTTCTTTGATTTGGTGACAATGGTTACCAAATGCAAACACAATTTTGAGGCTAGATTGGGTCTTACTACATTGTTCAGACTAGCCTGACAATCACTATATAACTTAGGATGGCCTTGAACTGATGGTCCTCTGGCCTCAATCTCCAATGATTTGTTAAACCCACAATAACAATAGGGCAGTTAAAATGTAAAGAGAGATAAACTACATGACAACTAAAGCTCAAAAGGTGGATGATAGTAAATGGAGTTATTGTTATGAGATTCTTACATTGGTCATGAAGTGGTGAAGCACAAATTTGTGGTGTAGTAACAAATGAATAACGCATATTGTCAAAGACTAATCATGAAAAATGAAATTTAAAAAAGCTAGAAAGTCAAGTGAGGAGCTAAGGTAGAATATTAAAGTGCATTACTAACACAAGAGAAATTCAAAGCTGGGTGGTAGTGGCGCACGCCTTTAATCCCAGCACTCGGGAGGCAGAGGCAGGTGGATCTCTGTGAGTTTGAGGCCAGCCTGGTCTACAAGAGCTAGTTCCAGGACAGGCTACAGAGAAACCCTGTCTCAAAAAAACAAAAGAGAGAGAGACAGACAGACAGAAAGAGAGATTTAAAGACCAGAACTGACAAATAGAAATGAGACTCAAACTAAGCAATATCAGTAATTAACCTTAAATGCAACTCAACTAAAAATGTATATCCAACAACAAAAACTGGGACAGATGACTCAGTAGGTAAAAGTGCTTGCCATGCAAGATTGCTGACCAACATGATACTTGACAAGAGCAGACAGAATAGAAGCTCTTTTCTGATGAAAAACTCATAAAGCCCAATAGACCACACTGTAAGGAAGAGAACTGTGTGATTTAAATTTTTCTTTTAAAACCCTGGGCAGAGGGCACCTCAGTAGTAATTTCTACCCAGAACTTGAGAAAAAAATATCACATACCAGTTGATGTTACAGACATGTATTCAAAATATAGTAAAAGGAAAATATTTTCCAAATTCATTTATGGAGACAGAATTTCTCTAATAACAAAATCAGAAAAATTAAACAAAAACCAAAGAACATATTTCAGACCAATGTCATTCATGGACATAATGAGAGAAATTCTAAATAAAGTGAAATCCAGTGATACTGTAAAATTTATCTGGTAGAAATTTATCTGGTAGAAGAATAAAAGGGACAGTAAATCACAACCACAGTGTTCATCCCAAAAGGCAGGTGGAGTGTTAAACACATTAACACAGTCAAGGAATAAAAGCAAAAGCTTACGGGACAATTTCAGTAACTTCAAAAAAAGTGGGGGGGGGGCATTGATAGATTAAAATGACTGTGATGGTCTAATCCACACATAATAAGAATCCACCCCATAAGTTCATATATGTGAGTGCTTGTTGCCAGGAAGTAGCACTATTTGAGAATATTGGGAGGTGTGGCCTTGTTGGAGGAAGGCCTTGTTGTATGTCATTAGGGAAGGTCTTTGTGGTTTCAAAAGCCTATTACTAGGTCCAATTCTCTCCCCACCCCCATCTCTATCTGAGTGTGTGTATAGCACTCTCAGCTACTGCTCCAGCACCTGCCTGCATGCCTCCATGGTCCTCGCCATGATGATAATGGGATAAAACCTCTGAAACTGTAAGCTAGCCCCAATTCTTTCTCTTCTAAGAGTTTCCATGGCCATGGCTCTCTTCACAGCGATATAATAGTGACTAAGACAATAGTTAAGCATGTTTTTAAAACACCATCTCACAAAATGGACACATACTACACTAACTCCTGAGGAGTTACGGTTGCATCCATTGATTAATGCATCACTCAGCCCTCACCTAAAAAGCTCCTATTTGCAGTGGATGGTAATAAACGCAGAGACACACAATGGGCCAAGAGAATAAGAGATGGAAGAATGCTCAGCCTTAAAGGGACATCTGGGCCACAGCCACTCCTCTCAAAGCTTGGGGGAGGTCAGAAAGAGTATAAGAGCCAGAGGCAGTGAGTGACAACTACAAGGACATAGTGCCTTCTGGACATATCAGATCAGCTGCACACATGAGCCCACAGCAGCTGCAATGGCATGAACAAACCTGTGCAAGCCCAAACCCAAGCTCAGCATGGAGAGGGAGCTGGGCATGAGATACCACCCCTAGCAAGGAGCTGTTGGCAGTGGTTAGCTGCTGGGGAAGGAGAGGTGGTTTTCTCTGAATATAGCCTTCAGTAAGTCGACCACACCCTAAATGGAAGGCCACACATCCAATAATCTTTGGGTAGCACAAACTGATCTTGAGGATGTGGGGGGTGTCTTTTTTGTTTTAGAAAAGAAAAAAAGACATTGAGTAGGGCAAGATGCTACTGGGAAGAGCTCAGGGAGTGAATAGGATCGAAACATAAAACTCTCAAAGAACTCATAAAAAGACATTTACAAGAAAAAAATCTTCTCAGGAGAGTAAAAGTAAGAGTTACATTTTTCAATCCAGCCCTGTTGCTGGGACAACATAACCCAGCACTGTCATTACTTCCCGCACTGCCGTATTGAGATTTGCTCCCCTGTGCATTAGAAGTGGCATGCATATGATCAGGATCTAGTCAACACTGTCAGCAGACTCCCGTCAGGGCAGAGAAGCAAAGATCTAAGATGACAACATCAAAGGCAAAAGCTGTCAGACTCCATTACATGTGACCTGAGTGTACACAGAAAATCTGAAGAGCTCCTTTATGAGCTTACTATGAACACTAAGTAAGGAGGCCATAGCGTGTTTCTGCCCACCAGGAGCAAGCAACAAGGAACGGTGTGATTTGTAATGGCCTCAAAAACCACGCAATGCACAAGCTGGAGAGATAGCTCAGTCAGAAAAGTGCTGGGCTTAAGAGCATGAGGCCCTGGGTTCGGACCCCAGAGCCAGGTAAAAATGCTAGTCCATGCTTGTAATCTCCAAACAGATGCTCACTCATTCAGGCAAGCCTAACTGGAGAGCTTCAGGCCAAACCTGTCTCAGAGGAGATGGAGGTTGTCCTCTTGCTTCCAAATGCACATGTATATACACTACACACACACACACACACACACACACACACACACACACACACACACACGCACGCACACAGAGGCACACCACACATATCCCCCCACACAGAAACACCACACACACAGAGACACTCCACACAAGTATATATACTCAAAATCACAGAGAACGAAATGTTTTGTTTCACTTAAAAACATGAGAAATCTAGTGTTGCTGGTAAATGTGAAACTGCTTAAGTGTATGTACAATCTGGAGCTGACTTTCAAAGAATGGTTCTGTGATAGTGTTCAATAAGGTGACATGCAGGTGGCAAAGCTGGAGGGGTGGGGCTGACGAAGCCTTCTGGAGCCTAGAAGATTCCATTGTGCGGCCAAGATGCTTAGCGTGAAGGTGCAGGGCTTGGTGTCAGCCCTGCTGAGTTTGAGGTTTGATTTGTTGGACAGGCTTCTCATTGGGAATAGGACTCTGGACCCACTCACATGGAGAAAAACATCTTAAAGGTAGGAACCAAAAAAGTAGACATCAGTTGGCTCTGAGGGAAGTTTGCAGAGATCCCCAGGCAGCTCAGCAGTCATCCCAAGCTATCCCTGCAGGAGGCTGATGTGCCCTGCTCCTGAGGCAGGGGTGGGGGGCTGGGGGCTGGGGGGGTGTTTATGTTTTGTTTGTCTTGGACTTTGTAGGCAGCTCTCTGCCTGGACTTTCAGTAGATTGGATCCTATTTCCAGTCCAGTGACTCCAACAGTTTTTAAGAGTCAGAATCATCCATCTCCACCTTCTTGCCCTGACATATTCGGAGAGCGTCCAAGTTTTTCTGCTGCTGCAATAAACACCATGACCCAAACAGCTTTGGGAGAAAAGGTGCTGTTTCACTTAGAAGGTCTGTCATGGGGTTGTGGAAGTCCAAAAACATGAGCCTGTTCCCACCTTGTCTGAATGGCAGGCAGAGAGTTTCAGCTTGCTCAAAGTTGTTAACAATTGTGACTACACACCCTGAGCTAGGGTGTGCTTGCTTTGTGTTCTGGACATTAAGGTGACTCACACAGGTAGAGCCACTCCACCCTGACCAAAGGTCAGGAAATTCAAGCATACTTCTGCTCCTTCTTTTGATTTAAGAGGTTTGACAGAGAGAGTTGCCTTCAGGATACTTGGTCTAGGGTGGGTTCACTAAACAACACAACACTTTTCTCAAGAATTAATGACTTGATGACTCAAAGTATTGTCCTTTGTATCATGTTAAAGCAGTCTTTTGTCTTCTTCCCTCTGTTGTATTGGGGTGTAAAAGTGTATGGAAAATTAAACAGAGGTGGATTTCAGTATTCACTGGGCTCCCTCCCTGTATCTTATGCTTCTGTTTTATTATTTTCACTCATGTCTTCATGCTCTTTAATAATCTCCACGCCACTCCAGTCGTTTACTGGTTGAAGCTGGTCCCCTGCACGAGGGAAGTCAGGGCAGGAGCCACAGAGGAGCTCTTCATGGACCTCCTCCCACACTCCGCCATCTTTCTTCAGTAGCCCAGGACCATCTGCCTAAGGATGGTGCTGCCCACAGTGGGCTGAGCCCTCCCACACCGATCAGCAATTAAGAAACTGCCCACACAGGTATGCTATCGGCCAAGCCAATCAAGGCAAGTCTTCAACGTGCCCCTTTCCAGGTGTGTCAGGTGGACAACCAAGATGAGCCATCCCGGAGAGGAAAGCAAAAAGGTCACACTTTTTTTGGTACCATTGTCTCCGAAACTCAGCACATCCTACAGTTTTGTTCTTTGCTGTGGTGGCTTGCCGTAATCTTTCTGTCCTCTTGTGGTCATCACAGGCAGAAGCTTTCTTCTCAACGCCACTTGCAATTCACATCTACCTATATAGGCGACGGACATTTTCCCATGCACGTTTACCCCTCAGGTAACAGGTATGGGTGTGAGAACAGCACAATTGCTTATTTTCTGTTGGTTTAAATTGTAGCAAGAGCTAACAAGGCTGTTAAAACACACAGAATCCACTGACTTCCGAGTCAACGTGGAGGCGACGAAACTGCCTTTGGAATGTTTGCAGCGGGGTGGAGGGGAGTGTGGGCGAGGCTGGTTTGCTGACACCTGTGTGTGGCTTCCCACTAACACAGCAGCCTTCCGAGGGGATTTCCGCAGATGAATTGAGCAAATATGTTCAGACGCTAAACTTATGATCACAGTCTTTGCCCGGCTATTAGGGAGGGAAACAAAATGGACTGACAATATTTTCTCAGTCTTGGATCTCTTCTCTGCCAGCTGTGCTCATGCATCGGGCAGCTGGGTTGTCTGTTGAAAGGAGCCAGCAGACCGCTGATCTAATGACACATCAGCAAGCAAAGCACTGGTGGAACGCTTAGGATCAAGTGGCCTTGCTGAAGACGACTGCACTGCCACCCGAAGATGACAGTTCAGGGGACTGGGATAGTTCCTGCTTCCATGTGGAAATAGCATTTGCCTATTTCACTATCCCAGTGCATAGCAATGTCTGTGTGGCTCAGCTTTTGGGTTTATGTGGCAACTGAGGGTTGAGCACATTTGTCAACCATTTCGATTGCCTTCTGGAAATGGGCCTGCTTCTATCTTTGCCAGAACTGGAAACCTTGACTGGGTTCTCTTCTTGGTTTGCAGGAATTTTCTACATGGTCTGGGTGTGAACTTGTGTTTACTCTTCATTGGTTCTTTTTTTTATTAAAAAAAGTTTTAAAATATTTATGCATGTGTGCATGTGTATGTGTGTGTGCATGAGTATGACTGTATGCACATGTATGAGTATGTGTACGCATGTGTGCATGTGTATGAGTGTGTGTGTGTATGTAAGTATATGAAAATATACAAAATTTCAGAAAAGATGTAGTTTCTCCAGGTGATTTTTTATTTTTCCTGTTTTTATTTATGTTTATTATGATACATAGCATGAATTTTTCATGGTGAACATGTATTTTCATAATCTTAAGAGAGCAAAAAGATGTTTGTCTCAGTTCAGGCTGCCATGGTGAAGTACCATAGGCTGCTGCATAGACATAAGAGCAGCTCATGGTTAAAGATCTGAGAGACCGGAGCTGAGTGCGCAGAGGGTTCTCTGCCAGGTGGCACATTGCTGAGAGATCTTAGAGAGATGAGAGCTGCACAGTCCCTCTTATAAAGGCTCAAATGTCATTTCTGTGGGAACTACCTTCGAGACCTAATTATCTCCCCAACGTAATTTTAAGTCAGACTTTGCCTTATAACAATAACACACTGGGTATGGCTTCAGCATTCTGACAAAGTACTAACATTCCGTCCACAACAAAGTATCTTGTTCATATAAAATAGAAGTCATGCTATCTCTAAAGTTATGGGTCTAGAAGAAATAATCACCATCCTTTAAAAAAAAAGATTCATTTATTTTGTGTCTGTGTGCCTGCAGAGGCCAGAAGGGGACATCAGATCCCCTTGAACTGGAGTTATAGATGGTTATGAGGCACCACATGGGTGCTGGGAACCAAACCTAGGTCCTCTGCAAGAGCAGCCATTTCTCTTAACTGCTGAGCCACCTTCAGCCCCAAATAACCTTCTTAAAATGAATGCCTAGGAGCAAGGGGGTACAGATCACTGGCAGAGCACTTGCTTAGCGTGCAGAAGGCTTAGAACTGAAACGAATGAATGGGTAAATAAAACATATAAGCTGAGATCTTGACATATATGTATGGTCTTGTTAGCAAACTAAAGGAGTTGATAATGTGGCATGCCTTATGGCAAGTGTAGGGAGCTTCATGCGGTCTCCACGTTTTTACGTTTACATTTTTTTTTACAGGTAATTCAATTAGGCCTAACTTCCAAGTGAGATTTCAGGAAAAGGTGATCTGGAAATAAACTGAGACAAGAGAACATAAGAGCCTACTTATTTGACATTTTTGAAAAGGTAATTACAAACTGACTACTATTTTGACATAAATTCCCTAAAAGCATGTTAGGAGAAGAAGCAGAAAGAGGAAAGCAACAATTATCTGCCTTTGTGTTTGAATCAATTCTCCAACAAAGGATGGTGTCCTGTTAGACCATCAGACACTGTGTGTTCAGCTAACCTGTTTTGGTTGAATGCCTTTCTCCCTCGACTTGGTGAATGACAGGTTTCTGCATCTTAACTCTAGACAAGCAAGTCTACAAAGTTCTGTATTGCTATGTCAGGATCAAATTTCACCACCCGATGATGGGGATGTTCTCACACCTTTCCAAAAGCGCTCTGACCTCAAATAGTTTCTGGAGGTCTGTTGGTTTGTCTGTTTGGTTGGTTGCTTGGCTTTGGGTTTTTGTCAAATGCTGGTGGAAATCTCTTAGCTGGATTTCCTTGGCTTTGCAGAAGTCTCTTTGTCGTTATATTAGGTATGTCTGGGTTAACTGCACAACAAGGGTCGCAGAGCCAGTGCACCCGCACTGGGAAGTCAATTACCCCTCTGAAGATCATGTTAGCCACTAGGAGACTTGTGCTAGGACTGGGGAGGTGGCGCAACGGTTAAGAGCACTTGTTGCTCTTGCAGAGGACTTGGGTTCAGCTCCCAACACCCACATGACAGCTCACAACATCTGTAATTCGGATCCAGGGGATCTGATGCCCCTTCAGGCCTCCAAGAGCACCAGGCACATACAATACACATACATGCAAAAAAACACACACATATGAATATATAAAATTTATTTCATTTATATGAATGTAAAGATAAAAAGAGACCTGTATTCTGCACCACACGACCACAGTCCAGATCCCCCAGAGCTGTGGTTCTCCACCTTTCTAATGCTGCCACCCTTTAATACAGTTCCTCGTGCCATGGTGACCCCCAACCATAAAATTATTTTCATTGCTACTTCCTGACTGTAATTTTGCTTCTGTGATGAATTCTAAATATCTGTGTTTTCCAATGTTTGCAGGTGACTCCTGTAGAAAGGTTGTTTGACATCCCCCACAAGCACCAAAGGGATTGTGACCCACAGGTTGAGAACCACTGCTCTAGAACAACAGGCTTCAAACTGCAAGAGGCATAAGGATGCTTAGAAGAATCCACTTCCAGAGCTATACTTGCCTGAGCATTGCATTCTGAGCACAGTGCTGAGGATACTGACTCTCCTGCATCACCCCACCAGAGAAAGGGTTACCTCTCTCTCACCCTAATCTCACCGTGTACAGACAACCTTCTCTATATTCAGGCTGTGTATCTGCAGATTCAATCAAACTTGTGTTAAAAAGCATTCAAAAACATTGCCTCTACACTGAACATGTGTTTCTCTTGTCATTTTCCCGGCTCAATCTAGATAACTAGTTACATTCCAGAGCTGATTGAAAGCCCGAGGGAGGATTGGAATAGGTCATATGCAAACACTGTACGCAGCACATTTTCCTGGAGACTTGTGCAACAGCAGGGCTTCCTTCACGGGAAGAGGTCCTGTGCCAAACTTCCCGGATGCCGAGTGACGATGTGGCTTTAAAGTGGGCAAACCCCCGGGAGCAAACAATGGATCTGTTGCAAATACTGTTATTGGTGATGAAAATTTTGTGTCAAGTGATATAGAACACCACCAGTGAGCTCACTGAGCAGCATTGTCAATAAAGTACTTGCTTACATTTAACAACCTTCAAAACCCAATAAGTATGATGAGCCGATTCAGAATTTTCACAATTGTACCTTTAAAGCCTGTCAGGTGAAAATTTTTACAAAACCTTAATTTATGTATATGTGTGCATGTGTGTTTGTCAAAAAGTGTGATAAATGATAATACATGATTTTCAAGAATTTTACACATTGAACTAAGAATATTGCTCAATTCTATTCATGTATTGCCTAGCATACATGAAGCCCTAAATTCAATCCCAGTCATGCAATTGAACACACACACACACACGAAAGAAGAAAAGGGAAGGAAGGAGAGAGAAAGAAAATGGAAGTTACTGAAGAATGGCATACTAAGGTCTGAGGCTGGGGAATTGCTTCGCAGGTAAAGAATTTACTGAGTGAGCACAAGAACCAGAACTCAAATCCCCAGCACCCACATTAAAGTTGAGCAAGTATCTTAGGGTTCTCTAATGTAACAGAACCGATAGCATGAACACAAAGTGAAAGTGGATTTACTAGCATGCCGTGCAGGCTGTGGGCCAGCTAATCCAACAGTGGCTGTCCCTCAAAGGAAATAAGAATCTTGAAGTTGTTCAGTCCACAAGGCTGGACGTCTCAGCTAGTAATCGGTCTATCTATGTGGTGGCTTAAAAAAATAGCCCCCAAAGGGAGTGGCACTATTAAGATGTGTGGTCTTGTTGGAGAAACCGAGTCACTGTGGAGGTGGGCTTTGAGGGCTCATAGATGCTCAAGCCATGCCCAGTGTCTTAGACCACTTCCTGTTGCCTATGCAAACTGCAGAACTCTCAGCTGCCTCTCCAGCACCATGTCTGTCTGCACCCCACCGTGTCTCACATGCTGATAATGGACTGAACCTCTGAGCTGTAAGCCACCCAATTTAATGTTTTCCTTTATAAGAGTTACTGTGGTCATGGTGTCCGCTCACAGCAATAGAAAACCTAATGAAGACAGTCTACATTGGAATCCTAAAGAACATAGTTTTACTACAGGCAAAGAGAAGCCGCAGCAGCAGGACAGATGAACTTGCCAGCATGAGTGAAGGAAAGCAGGCCAAAAGCAAAGCTTCCCTTTTTCTATGTCCTTTTATGTGGATGATACCAGAAAGTGTGGCCTAGAGTTAGGGTGGATGTGCTCAGCTCAAAAAGTCAATCAAGAAAAATTCTCATACACATCCCCAGCTGCCTGGGTTGAAACTGATTCCAGATGTAGTCAAGTTGGCAGCTAAGACTTGGCAACATCACAGTAAGCATAATGTCAGTAATCCCTGCACTTGGGAGGCAGAGAGAGGCCATCCTTGAAGCAAGCTAGCTAGCTAGACGGGCCAGAATTGGCAAGTTTGAGATTCAGCAGTCGACCCAGCCTCAATAAATAAAGTAGAGCACAATCGCAGAAGACACTTAAAGTCAACTGCATGACTCTACATGCCCCCACACACATGTGCATGCCCCACACACATGTGCATGTCCCCACACATACTACAAACAAACATAATAAAATTAATTTGGGACATGAGTTTAAGACAAAAAGGTAATGACATAAAAGTTCTGGCTGTAAAGAAGAAACACTACCTGTTTGTTTTGTTGTTTTAAATGATTGACCAGGAGGTATTAGGTCACCATGGTAATTCACTTAGATAGGTCAAGGCAGTAATTCAGCAATTTTAGTTCATTTTTAATCATAAATTTTATGACTATGTAAACTATCAAAGCAAGACTCAAAATTGTTTTAAAAAATACGATTAGAATATATATAGATGTTAAATATCACACAAATAGGTGAGCAGGAAGTTCCAGGTGACCCACTGAAGAAGGTCTCAGCAGGAGGTGGGAGAGTTTAAAGCCTGTGAGAAAAGAAGGTTGTATGCAGTTCAAGGAAAGAGAATCCCCAAGTACACTAGAAGCAAAGCCAATATCGCACACTGCGAGGAATCCGTGAGCCGTCAGGTTCCCTGCTGCAACAGAGAAGGGAAGTCAGCACGCCTTATCAGTCCTTACAATCCTTATATTTAGAGATGTGTTTAGCAACGGCGCCCCAATCACACCCGTGATCAAGCCTCACGAAGTTAGACTAGCCTCAGCTCACACAGTATCTAATGCTCTTAGCGGAAGGCCACATGGGTCCTCTCCATATCCCACTGGCAAGTTTAGAGTGCTGCTCCTCAGCAGAACTCGCAAGACATTTTAAATGTCTACTTAAAAACCCAAGCAGAGAAATATCCTTCTTGAAAGGTTTAGGGGTCTGCGTGCACAATCACACTGTTGATATAAGAGTCATTCTTAGCTGTGAGTGAAAGAATTGGTGAGTTATTCTGCCTGCTGTGTATTTTCTAAGAAGGCTATAGAATCAAATTCAGAAAATGCAGCAGGTTGGATTAACTAACCCACCGTCCGTACTCAAACTCCATCAACTGTCTCAATGATTGATTGATGTACCAAGTCTGGCTTTCTGTGGTCCTGTGGATTCGAACTCAGGTCCTCACGCTGCGTGCCAACTGTTCTTACCCACTGAGCCATCTTCCCAGCACTTTAATCTTGAAGTTGAGTAGCCAGCTCTCAACCTAAACCTCCAGCACCACAGTCCATTAGAGCAAATGTTCCCTTACTTCAGTAAACCTTACTGCCACCCAAGACTTCATAACAGACAGCTTTAAAGATCCAAAGCAAATTACAGGCATAATGTGAGTAAGTCTCTTTGTACCTTTTAGAATTTATTTTAGCAATTTCTGTTTAATGTAAGGTCTTTGTTTTCTGTTCTGAAAAGGATGGTGGGATAATGTCAACTTTACGGCTAAAATAAATAACTTTAAAGATATTATAAGATATTTTAAACCTATTCTAAATATAAAGGCAAGCTGAAAATACGTTTTCACATGATGTATTGGACATGAGAGCTAAGGAATTCAATGGAATGATGGAGGCTGCCTTCTCATCAAAGGTTTTGGACCAATTTGTAATTTTGAAGTTGCTTGTCAGGAATCCTTTCTAAGAGACGTGAGACATGTCCCAGGCCATGCTGAGGTTGGTCGATGTAATAAAAGACTTCTCCAACAACCGTGGAAGGCCCTAGTCTCCAAGTAAAGGAGACATTCCTTTCCTTTGTCCCTAACGAAAACTGCCTGTCTCATAACTTGACAGAGCCAAGAGGTAGTGGGTAGCCCGTAGGCTATCAACAGGCTTGACGGTCCTTAGAGATAAATGCAGCCTTCATAATCCTCAGCATGTAAAACCAGGAACTGAAGCAAGACAGATGTGGTCACATGGGGTCTGGTTTGTATCTGGATTTCCTAGGTGATGAGATTGGTACCTAGCTGGAGGATTTTGACAGAGAACAAATATACACTTTGCCCTCTCCCTTAAGAATTCATCTAAACAGGCATGGGGCAGGAAAACACCCTTCAGGGAAAGTCACAGACTCTGGAAACCATATAAAACCTGTATAAACTGTCAGTGGGCACAATCGTCCCTTTGGGCTTTGTCTGTTTTCCCATTTAGAGAGTGCCTGACACAATGGTCCCTCTGGTCCCTGTCTACTTCTATCCCTCGAGTGTGCTTTATGGCAGTGGTCCTTTACCCATGAGCAATTGGGGGACATCTGTGTGTGTGCATGCATGCACACACGTGCAGATATATGTGGAGGTTGATGTCTAAATGTCTTCCTAAATTGTCAAACCTAGGGTTGGTGGAGGTGCCACTGTAAGGTGATGTAACCTTTAGGAGATAGGTCCTATTAGGAGGTCCTTAAGTCACTGTAGGGTGGAAAGAGATGCCTCCGAAGAAGACCATGGGAGTCTAACCCTTTTCTGTTTGTCTTCCAGACAGAGGAAAAGTCTAGCTTACTGGTGAGTTCCTGCCATGATATGCTGCCTTGCTGTAAACCCCCAGAAATGGGAAACTTGATCCTTGACTGGAGTCTCCACATCTGTAAGCCAAGATCCCCCCACATCTGTAAGCCAAGACCCCCCACATCTGTAAGCCAAGACACCTCCAGCATCTATAAGCCAAGATTCCCCCAGATCTGTAAGCCAAGACCTCCCCCAAGGCCCATCCAGGCCTTTTTAATCTGATGCTAGATTCTCCATTACCCATAGAAGATTGGCAAGTTCTTTTGAAAATCAAGACAAAACAAATAAACAAAATCCACAAGAAACATCTGGGCGGGGGATGGAGAAATGGAGCAGCAGTTAAGAGCACTCGCCTTTGGTTCCCATCAGCAACGTGGCACTCACAACTACAAATCCGGTTCCAGAAATCCAGTGTCTCTTCTCGCCTCTGGAGGTACATGTGTATGGAGCATGTACAGACACGTGGGCAAACATCCACACACATAAAATAAATCTCTTTAAAAGAGCATTTGGGCCCAGGTGTAGGGGCGCTCCTATAGTCCTAGAACTCATAAACCAGAAGCAGAAGGATCACGAGTTTAAGTCTAAGGTTGTCTGGGCTCTGGGCTCTGTAGTGAGACTGCCTCAAAATCAATGAAGCAAACAAAAAACTGGGGCATTTGGTCTTTTGCTCCTCCAAGTACAAAGAATAGAGTTTTGTGTGGTCATATGAGCACAGCGACACCATTCCTTTCAGAACTCCAGCTCTCCCTCCCACAGAGAGCCCATCAGCACACAGAATAAATGCCGAACTGGTTGATTTATGATTTTTCTGGGCTTTCCTGATCTAATCATCTCTGAAGGAATCGCTTTTAGATTCATCTCTCGGACTAGCAGCTCCCTGGAAGCCATCAACGGTGTCAGTTTTTTATGAGGTCTCCTAAAACTGCTAGAAACTTACAGATCCACTGCGGGACTTCTCTAAATCAGTAGGTGCTGAGCATCTGAAGCCCAAATCCAGAGCTGAACATTCGAATGTACCGGGATGATGGAAGATTCAGGCTTCCAGCTCTGTTTCCAAGAGGCACGCCTTTCCAACTGCTGCGTGCTTTTCATGGTTCCTCTGCTTTCCGTAATGAGGTGTGAGACCTCCCCAACAGGCGATGAGGGTGTGCAAAGAGGCATGTTGATGAGATGTGACAGAAATGTTAGAGGGCTCTAGTGTGTGGGCTTTAAATCTGTGCAACGACAAGGAGTGAGAATGCACCGTTGTCAGAGAAAAACAGACAAGAGAACAATGCCAACAGAGTCCAGGGTGGACATAGGACTCATGGGACTCAGGCTGGAGAGATGGCCAAATGGTTAGAGCATTTGCTGCTCTTCCAGAAGTCCAGAGTTGGGCTCCCAACACCCATGTATTGCAGCTCACAACGGACTTCCAGTCCAGTCCAGTCCCAGGGTATCAGTGCCCTCTTCTGGTGTCTTTAGGCACCTGTACTCATGTGCATATAACCACACACACACACACACACACACACACACAGAGAGAGAGAGAGAGAGAGAGAGAGAGAGAGAGAGAATTTAAGATAAATTTAAAAAGGAAAATAGAAATAAAAATTTTAAAACATGTGAAACTGACTTATGAGAGAAAGCAATGGCCACAGTACAACATAAGCTTGTGGGCAGTCCAAAGAAGGGTTTAACAAAGGGATCTTCAGGTAAATTTGACTTCCACACAAGTTAGTGTGTAACTTCATCTTGCCTGTCAACTCAGTGGGAATTAGAATCACCACGGAAACAAACCTATGGGCATAAGGTGTTCTGAAGGAGACTTTACAGATTCGGCTAATAGCAATGAGAAGACCCACTCTACACGCCAGTGGCCAAGATCCCAGCCTCACTGAAAAGGAGCAAAGCGAACTGCCCCAGCACCCAGCACTCTCCGCTTCTTGACTGTGGACGTAATGTTGCCAGTTTGCCTGGAGCTCCAGTTGACACGACTGCCCCACAGACTGTACCCTTGAACTAAGAGCCCTCCACTGTTTTATCTAGTGTCGTGTTGTCTCAGCAAGACAAGGAACTGATACAGTGTGAGAGGCAGAATATTGGCATTCGAGTTATCAAAACCTATGAATACATTTAGCAGTAAAGTGAACTTGCAGATGAGATTACGAATCTTGTGAAGGAGGGTTGGTGAGGTGGCTCGGCAGGCAAAAGTGGGGGCCTGCCACTGAGGACGAGCTCAGTCCCAGGGACCCACGTGGTTGAGTTGGCAAGCTGTCCTCTGTCATCTAACTCCACATGACGCGGTGGGGTCTGTGCACACACAAGCTGTCCTCTGCCTGCTAACCTCCACGTGACACGGTGATGTCTGCACACACAAGCTGTCCTCTGCCCGCTAACCTCCACGTGACACGGTGATGTCTGCACACACAAGCTGTGCTCTGCCCGCTAACCTCCACATGACACAGTGATGTCTGCACAAACAAGCTGTCCTCTGCCTGCTAACCTCCACATGACGCGGTGATGTCTGCACAAACAAGCTGTCCTCTGCCTGCTAACCTCCACATGACGCGGTGATGTCTGTGCACACACAAGCTGTCCTCTGCCCACTAACCTTCACCTGAGCACGGTGGTGTCTGTGCACACGCAAGCTGTCCTCTGTCCTCTAGCCTCCACATGAGTGCAGTGGTGTCTGTGCACACACATGAATGAATGAATGAATGGATGAATGAATGAATGAATGCAATTTCCTTACAAATGGATCTTGAGATGGAAAGTTTGTCCCGAATTGTCCAGGTTGGCCCAACGAAATCACAATGTTCCTCATAAGAACAGATGCTGAGATTATGAGCAGATTCTATTCACTGCATTACCCTCTCTTGCCCCTTCTCTTCTTTCTCTAAATAGATCCCCTTCTACTCTCATTTCTTGAATTTTTATATTCTCTTAAAAAATCAAGATTCCACATATAAGAGAAAAAGTCTCAATACAAACCTCAGTTGTAACTAGAGTCTGCAATTATATATTGTATTATGAGGCAGGTTCTAATTACTATTTATGCTTAAGATTGCAAATGCAACAAAAGCAGAGAGTATGCTTGCTTTTACTCACTCTTCCACCTCTAGGATCAAGGAGATAATAAATACTTATTAAATATTTATTGAGTGGGCCACAGTTAGCTTTCGTATCCATAAAATATTGCTGCCTTACCTGTCTTATAGCAGCATCTCCTTATGCTTTTGAGCAAATATATTTCAAATTGATTAAATTCAATGAAAAAAAAATTTTCCAAATGGATCAAGCAGGTGATTTATTCTAATTAGAAAATGTTGAAGTCTTGAAATTAATGAGTTTTCATAATGCAGTACAGATGTGGTACCCACTGAGGATATTTAACAATGCAAGGCAGGTTCTAGATGCAGACAATACAATCATAACTGCTTCTTACAATAACAAAACTGGTGCCCAGAGACCTGAAGCAAAGTGCCTGTGATTACATGGAGAAGTCGGATCAAGGTCCTGGAGAATTCATTCTACATCAGTAGAGAGGAGCAGAAAAACTGCCCGGTGTAGGTGTGGGACTAAGAGAAATTCTAGACTTAGGACCGTCTGCAGATGTTCAGTTCACTAGTGTGCAGAGAGGCCAGAATGCTACAAGGCAGACCTTCATTTTAACTTCTATAGTTAAAAAGAGAATTTTGTTTTTTAAAGACAGCTTGTCTCAGGGAAAGGTGGTACTTGAAGTGGGAATTCTGAGTACCTTGTGCCTGGCACTACCCCACTGCCTGGTACCATTCATTTGTCAATCAAACTAATAAATAAATAGGCATGTCATCCCTAAACTTTCCCAGGTTACTCACTTGGCAGCGTCTGGAAACAGTAAAACAAGGGAAGTTGCCTGGTAGCAGGTGTATGCTGCTTCCCCGCCCTCCAAAACGACCGTACATTCATCTTTGGAACCCGTGAACGTTTCCCTACATGATTTTGTTGCCCTAATAAACACTGATCAAAACCAACTCGGGGAAGTAAAGAGTTTATTTGACTTATACTTCCACACCACAGTCCATCATTGGAGGGAAGTCAGGGAAGAACTGACGCAGAAGCCACGGAGGATTGCTGCTTTCTGTGGTTCCCCATGGCTCTCTCCACTTGCTTTCTTATATCGCCAGGACCGCCCGCAGGGGTTGTTCCATTTACATTGGGCTGGGCTCTCCCACGTCAGTCACTAACAAGGAAACCGCTCCACAGACTCGCCTACAGGTCATTGTGGGGGAGGCGTCTATGTTCTCAGCCGAGGTTCTCAGAAACTGTACTATCCATTCCTCCTCTCAGATGACCCCAGCTTCTGTCAACGAAGCAGCACAACATGCATATTAAAAGTACTTGTGATTCATTTATACAATATTTTCCTTTAATTGAAAAGAGATTTATTTTTCTCACATAACATACTCCAATTACAAATTTTCTCCTCCCTCTACTCCTCCCCACTTCTCTCCCATACGGATCCACCCCGTTCTGTCTCTCATACAATATGGCATAAAATTATAAGACAATCAGAACAGGATAAAATAAACGGAAGGAAAAGAGTCCAAGAAAAGGTACAGGAAACAAATAGAGCAGCGCCTCAGTCCCACACCATGAGACCGAGGCAGGCAGAATTCAGCCAAACAAGGCCTTGGGGTTCTAGCCCCAGCCCGTTGCAGGACTCCAGCATCACTGCCAAACCTACCAGGAGCCTTTGTGATGAGGAAGCATGGCCCAAGCCAGTGCCATGGCAAACTGAGCTGCATGAGGAGACAAACATGCAAGTCTGGGGATATCCTCCCCGGTTCTCAAACATGGGCATACCTGGCACCTTGCATCACAAGTCAGATGGGCACGATTAAAGTGAGCAGAGATATGCTGTGGTATGGGAAGGAGGGAGGGAGGCAGGGAGAGAGGGAGGGAAGGAGGGAGGGAGGGAGGGAAGGAGGGGAGATGAATGGCTTGATTGTCACCCAGGGCCAAGGTGATGTCTATGCCTGGGCTACTGCTGGGACCCATGTGTGGGTTCCTAGCTTGACAAAGCCACAGTCTCTGTGGAGGTCCCTGGCCCCTTATACCACTGAAAACAGAGAGGATAGAGCTGCACAGAGTTGGCCCAGACCCCACTGGCTGCAACACTAGGGGGAAATGGTTCCATCCCTCACTGACTCAAGCATTCAGGAGAGAGGGCCCCACACCTTACCTGAACAACACAATAGAGCTTATCCTGTGCTCAGGGTCAGAGGTGAGATAACCCTGAGCACTTGGGAACGGGAGAGCAGGTGGCGCCCCTCTCGTATCCCATGTGGTGGCATGGCTGGGGGAAAGATGCCCTCTTCCCCTCACCCCTTGCCACCTGCAGCAGGTAGGGGGGCCTAACCCAACCCCTCACTAGTTGAAGCACGCAGGAGAACAGACCTTGTGCCTCACTTGGGCCGCACAGTAGAACTGCCCCAGTAGGCAGGTGTGGGAGAGCGGTCCTGACAGCTCGAGATGGACATAGCTGGTACCACCTCCCTCATCTGCAGTGAGGTGGTGGGGATGAGGTAAAGATGCCCCTACCACCTCCAGCTGGTGAGGGAGCTGACTGACCCCTGTACCGGTTGCCACACTCAGGAAAGCAAGCCCTGTACTTTGTCTGGGCATAAGGGTACAGCTGAGCCAATCCAGAGAACGTGAACATGGGAGACCTAGCCCCACCTCTCATCCACCATATAGTGGCAAGGGCTGGGGAGATGATGTGGGAGTCCCCTCTGTGTGCTGTGATTGCCATTAATGAATAAAGAAACTGCCTTGGCCTGCTGATAGGGCAGAACTTAGGTAGGCAGGGAGGACTGGACTGAATGCTGGGAGAAAGAAGGGCAGATCAGAGGGATGCCATGGATCTGCCACCAGAGATAGACGTGCTGGAACTTTGAGGGTAGGCCACAACCTCGTGGTGATATACAGATTAATAGAAATGGGTTAAATTAAGATGTAAGAGTTAGCTAATAAGAAGCTAGAGGTAATGGGCCACACAGTGATTTAATGAATAGTTTTTGTGTGATTATTTCAGTTCTGGGCAGCCAGGACGAACAAGTGGTTCCTTGCAACATATTGGCACACCAATGTGGTAGACTAAACCATGTAAATCCTGAGAAAGCATAAAAAGAAATTCTATATACAAAAAAAAGTTTGGCAGCATTTGTTTTTCAGCTGGTGGCATGCTGTCGCTCCTTTAAGAGAGGTTTTTCTGACTCAGCCATAGCAGGAAAAAAGCCGTGGCTGCTTGAAAATGCTGGCTTTCTGAGCTAAGCTGCCAGTGCGACCTCTGGCTCTTGTGGGAGACAGAAAGTCTGCTGGATACTATGGGCCTGTAGGCTGAAGATGGATGCCCTAGAGGTACAGAGGAACTTTGGGTGACTGTCCAGGCAACAAGATGTCTCTGTCATTTCTAGAGTTTTAGAAGTTGCTTACAATACACTTCCTGTTTACTTAGGTAATATTATATCCTTCTGGAGTCTTTGATGGAGTTGAAGAATAGGTAGATAGTTATAGTTTTCCTTAGTTATGATAAAAGATAAAGTATATATCCCATACCACAGCATATCTCTAAGGGATTGCTTCCCTTAGTTGAAATTGTGTTTGGAATGGCCCAGGACTGGGGCCCAGGGTCCCTGAGATTCTTCTTTCTCTTTTTCTTCATTTCTTTTTTTCCCCTCGCCATTAAAGGCCGCTCGGAGCAGCCTCTGGCCTCTCTGGCTTTCAAGTCACTGTGACCAAATTCAGTCAGGCTATAGCACCCCACCTGGGGGTCAGGGGATACCCTCCCATGGGTCCTGTGGTGTTTGCACCGATTTACACCCTGCCTATAGGGGGAGATGTCCCATTATAGACCTTGTGGTGTTTTGTGGGTTTTCACAATTTTAGCTGTGGGAAGCAAGCCATCCATGTCCATCTCCCCTGGGATGGAAGACTTAGAGGCTCACAACGCCAGGATTAACGCCCTACTTCCTCAGCTTTTACCCTCACTTTGCCAGTGTCCCACCAGCTCTGCTTTTATGGGAGCTTTCTAACTACTGTCAGTACACAGGCAAATGGAAGGAGTTTCCCCAAACTGTCCCTGCTACTGCTGCCAACAAGATTGGTTGGATCCACAAGGCAGCTTTTTCAATTCAAGCCTTTTTCTTCCTGCCACAGTTTGTGGTGTGGCATCTCAGCCACAGGGTGGATCACGCCTCTAGGTCTCTCTTATTAAGCCTAAAATCCCTGCAGCTCAAAAGTTGTGGTTTTCCCATCTATTATTGAGCTTAAAACCCCTACAGCTCAAAAATTGTGGCTTTTCCATACAACATGTGACTGCTGACATTTTGACTGGGATCAGGTGACTTTGTCACCATCTTGTCTGAGAGCCAGGTCAGGTGACCAAGATCCGCCATCTTTACTGAGGTATTCCCTGCCTGATTCTCCATTGTTAACTCTGTTACATGGGTGACCTTATCACCATCTTAACTGAGAGCCAGGTCAGGTGACCAGGTTCTCCCATCTTTACTGAAATATACCCTGCCTTGTCCCCCCGGTTTACTTATATTTTTTTTCACCAAATTCCTCTTGTTGACTCTGTTGCATGTGTTTTTCGCAGTGGCATGCCTTTGGTAGGGCCCACCAAGAGCATCCACTTTGCCCAATTCCTGTTCACTCTGTGTGTGTGTTCATACATGTAACTTAAATGCAACCATGTTTACTGTTAAATGTTATAATTGTCTGTTCATTGCATCTCATTTCCGACTACAAAAACAATAAGTCTCATGTTTTAAACTGGTATATACTATTAGGTCTCTTACAAAAATACTTTACATTTAATCCAACCCTCATTTAAAATATATTAAGCTGTTCTCTATTATTGTCAGTTCTGCCATTAACCTTCTATTGCAAGCAGTTTTTTCATCTTTCTGTCTTTTTATGAGTGTAAATCTTACCTGTTAAGAGCCAGTACAGTCAAGCTCAGATCCAGCCCTCCAGGCAGATTCTATCCTGTAGTTATACCTGATAAACAGCCCTCAACTGCTCAGAGATCTGGGGAATATGGCATTTAAATATTTAATTATTAAAAAACTTTTCATAACCAAAAGAGACAGGTTGGCTCCTAGCAGCAGCACTCTATTTCCTCCAAAGAAGACAGAAGACAAATGGGCACAGAACAACCTCCATCTGCAATTCACTTCAACTGCCAAGCACTGGCCACTGGTAGAAACTGCCTTTCATCTAAACTAAAGATCTCCAGATGTGGACAGAATCACTGGAATCGACAGCCTACCTGCTCAGGTCAAGGTGGGCTTATCTTCCTACAGATTTCTTAGCCCACAGGATCTTCTGGAGCCTGGCAGGCCCTGCGCTAAACAGAAGAAGGCAAATACAACCTTCAGCGACCATGGAGGACCCTGGAGAGTAGCTCTGGGTGCCAACCAAGTAAGTTCTCTGTCGTTTTTTTAATCAGTAACTCAAGTAAAATTTTGTCCTTCTCAAAGATCTCTGATGCAGTTTGACAGCTGAGAGGTTTTGTCAGTTTAAAAAGATAACCTCTTCATTTGGAAAAGCAAAAAACCCAGGAGAGCCAAAACAATCCTGGGCAACAAAAGAACATCTGGAGGCATCACAATCCCTGACTTCAAACTATACTACAGAGCTACAGTACTGAAAACAGCCTGGTACTGGCATAAGAACAGACAGGAGGACCAGTGGAACCGAATAGAAGACCCAGATATCAATCCACACATCTTCGAACACCTGATATTTGATAAAGAAGCAAAA
>PVIU01009697.1:0-77096 GCA_004026605.1 Ondatra zibethicus
GGTTTATTAGCACTAATGACATGCTTGCTTCTTGTTTGCCTTAAGCATTTAAAGTTCCAAGAAGGACATGGGTCATGAAGAACACCTGAACATCCTGGAAAGGCCTTCCCTGTGCACTGCAGGAGGACCAGCATCTCTGTAACTGCCCTTATAATGTTAATTAAACTGTACCCACCAGAGTGACTACCACAAATTTCTCCTATTGTCTCTTCAAATAGGAGCCTTTGAGTTACAATGCTGAGATTCACCATCTGACTCTTTGGGGTAAGTGACTGAATCACACTGTAATGTGTAAGGCTTGCTGTCAGGATATTTGGGGAGTGAACTTCTCAGGGTCTTGTGCCTAGGCTTGCCTTTTGATCTTGGGAGGGTGAGCTAGTCAGAGGCCAAAGGCAATAGTGCACCTTTCTAGGCTATATTACCTCACTGGGATGACCTCCCATCTTTGTAAGTCAGGATTTGCAGAAAGAAAGGGAGGAGGGAGAGAAAGAGAGAGAAAGATTGAGAGAGAGAAGAAAGAAATGATAGAAATTACTATGTTCCTGAGGGCAGACCCTAAATTCTTTCTCTCATTCTCAAGAAAGTGTCCCAACTCATCCAGGTTAATATAGCTTTACTAAAACTGAGAAAGAAGGAGAAGAGTGTAAGCAAACGTCTGACACTCTCCTCTGACTGTGATGGATAAGGTGCACTAGGCTCATGGGTAGATTGTTACAGACAAAACACGTGAATAGAACCTCCAAAAGAAGAAAGCTGGTGAAAAACTCTAGGCCAGTGTGCTGAGGAGGCCATCCCCAGGCAGATATTAGAAATCAGAGCCAAGTTTCCAGGGCACAGGCAAGAACTTAGTGAGAAAAAGCACAAAAGAGTCAGGAAACAGATGGAAATGGAATTTAGAAGGAGGCAGTCCAGGAACACAAGAGGAGGGAATGTTTGGGAAGACAGCCAGAGTGTTGTGTGTCCAGGGCTTGCTTCGTGCTCGGTGGTGACAATTACACAATGTCTGAACACACAGAAACCCACTACTCCAAAACCTGTGATTTTGTAGTGTGCAAATAAATAAAACAACGTTTCATCAATAAAGCTGTTATTTTTAAACATATATTTGGGATAGATGGTAAAGAATCCACAAGGGGCAAATGTGGCAAGAAACTGTATACTAAAGAATTCCAAGGTCTCAGATGTTCACATAAAATGTTTGTGGATATATGGAGTTGAAAGTAAAAGAGCCTCTACCAGCCACACCTATTAATGTAGTTGAATTTTCATGTACCAAGTGGTTATCTTATACCAAATGATCAGTTCTAAAAATATTCATACAAGTAACATTATATAGACTGGGAAGTTTGTATTTAGGAATATATATATTACATGTATTATATATACGTACACTTAAGTATACACATGTCATATATACACTTATATATACATGCAATAACAATTGATGAAAAAGACAAGGCAGGGTATATTGGAGGGTTTGGGTAGGAGTCATACTATCACTCTTACTCAGTACAGCATGATCTAATGATGTAAGCATTGCCTGGCTTAAAATTAGAAAGGAAGTTCAATTCTTATTTCAAGGCATTCAGAACTATCAGGAATAACAAACTCATAATCCTTAATTACACTATATGAATTTAATTGGGAGGTTCAGATAAAACAAACCTTATTAAAATCCATGTTTAAAGATATTCTTGTTTTATAAATATTTTAGGCAGATATGTGCTATAACAAAATCACAATTACTTACTTTTCCCCCTTTTTATTTCTTACTAGCACACACCTAGTGCATCTTTATTTATTGAAGTCAATTAGTTAAGCTAATTCTTCAAAGCTCATTGCAGGCTTAGGAGACCATAAACAAATACTAAATGAAAAACAAGAATGTAATTGCTATCATTAAATCATGTCTAGCTCATGGCTAATTTCCCAACAGATGTGATGATATTTGTTATATTTTTCCTACATTCAAGAATATTGAAATGTTATTAAAACTCTTCAGGGTAAAAGAACAGGGATGTATAAACACAATTAAATCCTTTAAAAAATAGTTTTAACACTGTCATGTAGTAATGGAGGAAATAGTTGGAACAGAAATTGACATTGAAACCTTTAATTTAACAAATGTGTTCAGTGCACTGTTAGTTTCCAGGATGTGTTTTTAAATGTTCTTTGATTTCAATATAATTGAAACAAGGTAAATGAGAAATATGGAACAGACTGCATGTCCTGAGCCATGGGGTATCTGGTACTTAGTACTTAGAACACAGTGACTGAGAATTCTACTTAAAAGATAGATGAACGCATCTATTCATGATTCCTGTGTTGAAAACAACACTTGCTACCAACTGGGACATACAGGTGCTAATATCGATCATTTTTGCTCCAATTGAGCTAAAAGCCAACTGAAAAAGACTAATAATGCATAAACCTGCAAAGCCAATGATGATGGGATAAGTGGGAACATTGACAGGGAGCATTTCAAAACAAAGAATGATTTTAACTCTCTGTGGAGAAGGGAGGAACAGGGAAAATTGCTGAAAAGGCTTTGTGAATGATGGGAGCCAGTTTTAAACATGAGTCACATGGGGAAAACAAGAAATGGGTTCTCTAAGCCATCTGGTTTCCAGAAGGAGGAGGGAGCAAGAGCAAAGGGAGACATGTGGCAAATATCGCAAGCCTGTGGACAGCTTCTGATGAGCACAGTGTTAGGGACTGATGGGAGAAAATGGGACAAAAGGGCATCTACACCACCCTGGGTGTGTCAATGAAACTCTGAAGAGTTTAAGCAGGAGCTAATGGCAGCCACAATTGCATTTGGTTACATGGTTATGACTGTATAGGATTAAGACAGTGTGACTACTTTTTTTCTGATAGTGAGGAGTTTAAGGAAGAAACTATTTTAGAAATATTTGGGAGACAAAATATATTTACATAAAGCAAATATTGACAAGTAGTTTGTTGAAATATAGAAAAGTTTTGAACACCATGATATCTACCTAATCTGTGGCACTTGCCATCAAGAATATGTATAAATATGTCTGAGGTAAAATCAATTTATTTTGAATCTTGACTGTGAGGTTTCATGTAGCACTCAGATGGGAATGTTTAATAGGCTGCTAGAATTGTTGTCTGTAACGGAAGAAAGGGATCTATTTGAAAACAAATTTGGGGGTTTAAACATGTCAGTAATCATTGATAGCATTAAAAAGGATGTTGCTCAACCAAAATGAGCCAAATAATGCAATCTAGGAAGAAATTGACATTTTGGAATGTGTAGAAAGGACAGTTCATGAAAGAGGCAAAAATTGAAATCAGAACCAGAAGGATGTGATGTGGAGAAATGAAAAGCTTAGTTTCTGAGCACTCTCCCGGGATCTTTCACAATGGGGTGGGCTCTTCCACATAAATTATTAGCCATTGCTGTTTAGAAATGAAAGTATCTGTGATTTCCCCACAAAGGGCCCATAAACAAGCCCTTCCCAAGGGGACAAAGAACTCACCAGATGCACAATGTTTTCCTCCTTGAAGATCCATAAGTGGTTAACAATAGCTGGGTCTTGTGGGAAGACATTTTTCTTTGGAATTTTAGCCATCTGTAAGTTGTGTCCCACCCACAAAATCAATGAAATCCTCTAGTTCTCTAAACTAACCTTGTGTGAAGCAGTTTCTTCTCATTGTCACTGATGCCCTACTTGGAAGATGTACTTTGATATCTTCCTAGGCAAAGCACAACACCATAAAGTAAAAATAATTTAAACTGGATGCCACCAAATTTAGAAGTACAAAGGTCGTTGATAAACTGTATCCTTAGAAAATCTGAGAAATCTGATTGTGAATTGTTGAAAACTGAATGGGATATAGAATGCATGATTTTTAGTTGGGAATAAGAGCAAAGAGACTGGTAGATAAATATAAGAAAAAGTAGACACAAAAATATTGTTTTGGATTGGGAATGTGTCCTGCTTAAATTTTATTGTCAACTTGATATATCTAGAATCAACAGGAAAGAGAAACCTCCATCAAATAATTGCCTCCATCAGATTATCCTGTGGCCAAGTCTGTGAAAGATTATCTTGGTTAATAATTGATGTGGAAGAGTTCACCCCATGTGAAAGGCACTATCCTTAGCAGGCATGCCTGGGTTATATAAAAAAAGATAGCTCAGCATAAGCCAGTAAGTCAGCCAGTAAGCATTGTTCCTCCATAGTTCCTGCCTCCTGGTTCCTGCCTGAAATTCCTTCTCTGACTTCTCTCAAAGATAGGTTGTGATTTAAAAGGGCAAGCCAAATAAACCCTTTTGTCTTTGAGTTACTACTGATCTGGGTGGTTATTACAACAACAGATGTCAAATTGGGTCAAAAGGAAACCCTGAGTTTTGGCTAAAAGGCAAGTAAACAGAAAAATAAAAGAGTTGAAGGAAGATACAGGAAATGAACCTTCATAGAGGAGGGCATGGAAAGAACAGAGCAATGTCAGGACATGCATGAAAATATGAAAAGGATGATCTTCAGTCCACAAAGGTGGTTTGGCACAGTGTTTTGCTGCAGCTTGTTTTACTGAGAAGGAGTAAACCAGGCCAGGTTGTTCCCTATGTAGCTTATGCTGCCTTCTAACTTGTAATCCTCCTGCCTCAGCCTACAAAGTGGTGAAGTTACAAGAACCACCACACAGGGTAACTCGTTTGTTTTATAATGAAAAGGTATGATCTTGAGATGAAGAATGAGTTAACCTCCACTACGCTCTGCATTCAGGAATGCACGGAACCTTTGGTCTTCCCTTGGTAAACAAGTGTTAAACTTCAGTAATGTTTGAATCTTAAGAATATGGATTTTTATTGATCATTCTGTACAATCTGGAAAAACACTAAGTTTTCATTATGATCATAAGATTAGTGGGCAAGGTGAGTTACAAAAAGACATCTGACTAAATGATTTGAGTGAGAATGAACTGTTTATCGCATCTATTTTTTGAGCATTCCACAGCCCAGAAAGCAGCATATACTAAAGAGGAAAATATATATAAAACATTGAAAACAAATATATTATGCATAATCATGAACAGCAGTTTTTATAATAGGGTTCCTTTAAATAGCTTATTAATTTTATATTTTTGTTTTTAGTACCTATAAACAAATTTATTTCAAGAAATTCTATTTCTTAAAATTCTATTTAATTTAAAATTCTATTTAATATTTCTTAAAAATTCTATTTTTTAAAACTACTCACAACTTAAACGTAAAGACTCATACCTAGTATCCCAGCATTGGGAAGACTGAGGAAGGAAGATTGCTGCAAGTTCAAAATCAGACTAGACTTTGTAGTGAATCCAGGCCAGTAATGGATACATAGGACTCAATAACTCAAAAAGAAAAAAAATTAAAACTTCTTTACAATACAACCATAATAGAAAAGAAAGCATATTATGCAGACTTAACAAGAAGATTGGAAAGTAGATAAAGAAAATACTTTATAATGCTATACATTTGTAAACATTGCCATAAGTAGTTTTTAATTGTGTTATTGTGAAATAATATTCAGTGATTCAGTTACTGTGAATTTTGCACATTAAATTAATCTCATTCATTTTTAAATATTAATTCTCTATATAAAAGCATTTTTACATTTCCTATATTCTAAAATACTATTTATAATTTAAGTCCTTTTGGGGAAGTCCTGGTCCATTTCTTGTTACATTTTCCGTGAAATTCTAAACTTTACTCTGTTTGCATGTGTATATGGTTTTCTTTCCTTTTGCTAGAACTGGTAGAAATAATATCTTTGAAGAAAAATTATATATATAATTTTATGTAAGAAAATGAAAGAGGTTTGAGGAAGACAGAGGATGTAATGCTGCAGAAACCCTGAGGATGGAATGGGACCTAAATGCTCAAGGAACAGAAAGATGTCAGGACGACTGGAGGACGAGGCTGGGCGCACAAAGATGAGAGAGGAGGCGGGAGCTGCTGGGCCCCTTGGGTCACTGTGAGGGCTTCGGTTTCTCCTCTGAAAAAGCAGGTGAGCAAAAGCAAGCAAGTCAACTATTTGATTGAGTTTTCTGAATGAAACTTCTAAGTATCCCACCCCACTCATATTTACCTGTTCCTAGAAGAGGAAGGTCTTTCTCATGCTTCAGTTTCTTCTTGTCTTTACCTCAGGCTTGCCTCCAGAGAGTCCATGGTCTAACAGACCACAGTTCTGCACCAGTTGTCCATTCCATAAAACCACGGATCACAGTGCCTCACAGGCACACAGAAACCCACTGACTGAGGAGGAACAAGCCCAGCAGAACTGCTTATGGAAGCAGGGTGACCATTTATTACTCTCCCAGAATCTCCTGCTCAGCAATCTGCACTGCATGCATTTATTGTGGTCCAATTCTACAAAGTTTTTTTTTTTCTTTTTCCTTTCTTACTTTGTCTAACAGTATCTGCTTCTACATCAGATTATCTAATTCTGTGGCTACACCTGACACCAGCATGTCTGGATCCATAATGTTTTCCTAGTATACACACCCCCACATTCCAAACTAATTAATAAAATAAGAAGCCAACAATTCAAATAAATGCATTTTATAAACAAATCCATAACATTTAAGACCAATATTTACTTGACTTTTTTTCATTTTTTTCTTTTATTGAAAATAGATTTGCTCATACAATGTATCCTGAATAGTTTCCTCTCCCTCTACTCCTCCCAGTTCTTCTTCCCCTCCCCTCCAGATCAACTCCCTTCTGTCTCTCATGAGACAAGAACAGGCTTCTAAGATATAACAACAAAACATGACAAAAATAATAAGGTATAAGAAAAAATAAATAAGGTAAAACAAAAATTATTACATCAAGACTGGACAAGCAGCACAACAGAAGGAAGAGAGCCCCAGGAGCAGGCACAAGAATCAGAGTCCCTCTTGTACACTGAGAAGTCCCATAAAAATAGTAAGCTGAAATCTATAATATGTTCACAGTGGACCTGGCACTGACCTGTGTGTTTATTGCCTCAGCCTCTGTGAGTTCATATGAGTCTTTCTTTTGACTCAGAGGGCCTTGATCTCCTGGTGTCCTTCAAACCCTCTGGCTCTTACTTTTTTCTTCTTTCTATTCCAAGGGGTTCCCTAAACTCTGAGGAAAGGGATTTGATGGAGACCTTGCACTTAAAGTTGTGTGTTCCAAGGACTCTCTCTCTCTCTCTCTTTCTCTGCATAATTTCTGGCTGTAAGTTTCTGTATCTGTTCCTGTCTGCTGCAGAAGTAACTTCTCTGATTACTGAAAAAGGCAAAGTATCACTAGGAGTCATTACATACACACGTGTATGTATGCATGTATGCATGCATGCATACATTTTTATACCAGTAGTGTTTGATTTTTATCCTAGTTTTGGGGCTAACTAGTCTCTGGTTCTTGGTCACCCAAGCAGTGTTGGTCATGAGTTCTGTCTCATGGAGTGGACCTTAAGTCAAATCAGACATTGGTTAGCCAATTTCACATCTGTGCCACAGTTGTTCTAGTATACCTTGAAGGGAGGACAAATTGTAGGTCAAAGTTTCTGTGATTGGTGCTTATGCTTCTCCTTTGGTAGCCTGCATAGTATGTTCCCACACCAAAGACACTAAAATGTAGGTGTGAAGGCTCCATGTAGGCACCAGCTAGACTTCTGTGTGTTAAATGAGTTGTGTGGGTGTCCTTGACAATGGGACCTCTGCTGCCAGTTTGGAGGAAGCAACCCATTATCTTAGCAATAGCCAGGGTTGTTTGGAGATTTCCATGGGAACCCTTTGGCCAACTACTCAACTGAATGCTATCAGAGACCTCATTTAGTGAGTGGAGATGGCCAGGTGGGACTCCATAATCCCCATTACTAGGAAACTTCATCGGGATTGGTTTCATCCATCTAGAAAGTTTCCATTGCACTAGGCTTCCATACCATCCCTCAACTCCAGCTCTCTCTCCCTCAACCTTATCTCTCCTCCCCTCCACCTGCTCCTCTCATTTCTGCTGCACTCACATCTAGTCCACCTGTAACATTTCTTCTATCCCCCCTCCCAGGGAGATCCATGTTTCTCCCCTAGTCCCTTCCTCTATACTTAACCTCTCTGGGTCTACTGATTTGTAAGTTATTTATATTTGTAAGTTATTAGCCACCTGCTTAATGTCTAATCTCCACATGTAAGTTAATACTAACAATATTTTACCTTGGTGGGTCTGGGTTACCTCACTCAGGATGATTTTTTTTCTTGCCCCATTTATTTGCCTGCAAATTTCATGATGCCATATTTTTAAATGGCTGAGGAAATATCCCACTGTGTAAAACTGCCACATTTTCTTTCTCTATTCTTCAGTTCCAGTGTTTGTGTTTTTAATTTTTGTCTGGATTACCTGTCCAGTGATAAGGGTTGGGTCTTACGTCTTCAGCACTGTCAGTGTGTAAGGGTCAATATGTGATTTAAGCTGTAATAATCTTTCTTTTACAGATTTGGGAGCCCTTATGTTTGGGACATAGATGTTAAGAATTGCAATATCCTCTTGATGAATTTTTCCTTTGATGGATATGCAGAGTCCTTTGTCATCTCTTTGAATTAATTTTGGTTTGAAGTTTGTTAGATATTAAAATGGCTACACCATTTTGCTTTCTAGGTTTCTACACTATCTTGCTTCTTAGGTCTATTTGCTTGGAATATCTTTTTCTAACCATTTACCTTGAGGTAATATCTTTCCTTGTCGTTGAGGTGTGTTTCTTGTATGCAATAGAAGGATGGGCCCTGTTTTTGTATCTGTTCTGTTAATCTGTGTTATTTTTTTGGAGAATTGAGGCCATTGATGCTGACAGATATCAATAAACAATGACTGTTATTTCCTGTTATTTTATTGTTTTATTGGTGTTGGTATAGATGTTACTGTTGGAGGTGGTGGTAGGGTGTCTGTGTGTGTCTCCTTTATTTGGTTTTGCTGATGTGAAATTATTTAATTCCTCTATTTTCATGTGCGTAGTTAACCTCCCTGGTTTGGATTTTTCCTTCTAGTGTCTTCTGTAGGACTGGATTGATAGCTAAACATTCAAATTTGGCCTATTTTCTATTTATGGTGATTGAACGTTTTACTTGGTATAGTAATCTGGGCTTGCATCTGTGGTGTCTTAGAGTCTACAGCACATCTGTCCAGCCCCTTCTGGATTTTAGAGTGTCCACTGAGAAGAGAAGTGCAATTCTTATAGCTCTGCCTTTATAAGTTACTTGATCTTTTTTCCTTCCAGCTTTTACTGTTCTTTCTTTGTTTTGTATGTTTAGTGCTTTGATTGTTATGTGTCAAGCGGACTTTCTTTTCTCATGCAATCTAGTTGGTTTTCTAAATGCTTTTTGTTCCTTTATAGGCATATCCTTCTTCAGGTTAAGACATTTTTCTTCTATAATTTTATTTTGAAGATATTTTCTGAGCCTTAGAGCTGGGTTTCTTCTCTTTCTTCTATTCCCATTATCCTTATGTTTGGACTTTTCATAGTGTCCCAGATTTCCTGGATGTTTTCTATCATGATTTTTTTAGATTTAATATTTTCTTTAACTGATATATCCATTTTTTTCTATTGTATCTTTAATGCCTGAGATTCTCTTTTCCATCTCCTGTATTCAGTTGGTGAAGTGTAACTCTGAAGCTTTTGTTCAGATTCCTAATTTTTCATTTCCAGAATTCTCTCAGTTTATGTTTTATTTATAGTGTCTACTTCCTTTTTCAGGTCTTGAACACTCTTATTTGTTTCCTTCCACTGCTTGTTTATATTTTCTGCATTTCTTCAAGAGATTTATTAATTTCTTTTTTAAGGACCATCATCATCTTCATACAGGTGGTTTTAAGACCTTTTTCTTGTGCTTCAGATATGTTGGAATATTCAGGGCCTGCTGTGATGAGATATTTGGGCTTCAATGGAGTCATATTGCTGTGGTTGTTATGACTGTGCTTTTTCTCTGGTATCTAGGCATCTGGGATTGGGAGGTTTCTATGTCTATGTGCTAATTTCTGGATTTGTCTTTGTTGGATGGGTGGTTTTTTTTTCCCTTAGTTGCTGTTTCCTCTTTGGATTTTCAGAGAGTGTTATGACTCTGTGTTGTTGCCTGATAGAAAGTTTTCTTTGAACTTGATAGTTGTGGCCACTGGTGGTTCTATGTAAAATATGTCTCTGGTTATTTGTAGTTGCATTTCATTTGTATTGTTATAAACAAAGTTTGCCTGAAATTGAGAGAATAAAACAGCCCCACTGGTCAGCCTTACATACCAGGCAGTGGTCACACCCACCTTTAATCCCAGTAGCCACACTGTTTGTCATAGAAACCGGGTGGTGCATGGCTTTAATCCCAGTGGTGCACGCCTTTTAATCCCAGTCTTAGAGAGAGTTATAAAATGGGAGAAGACAGCTTTCAATCTCAATCTTATTCTGAGATTCCTAGAGGCAAGATCACCATTTCAGACTGAGGTCGAGGTAAGAGCCAGTAACTGGCTGCTTTGTTTTTCAGATCTTCAGGATGAACCCCAATTTCTGTCTCTGAGTTTTTATTAATTGTGTTTCAGTTACTGGGAGCTGACACTTAGAAATGAGGATAGGCTAGGAATCTAAAGGGTTTCACTAGAGGGAGGGGAGCAGTGTTCAACAAGGACCTGCTCATTTCATCTCCTTTGAATGGGGAGAAACAGTGCAGACAGGTCACCCCAAAAGGTCTTCTATTGCACCAGGGAGGAAATTAGGGGATTGGATATGGGCAAACAGAGGGAGAAGAGAAAAACTGCAAGCAGCCTCCTTAGATTTCTGGTAGCTGTGGCCTGTGGGCTAACAAGGGGTTGTGGAAAAACAAACGCTGGAGTTGGGGCTGGGGAAAAAAATCAACGAGTGGGAAGAGAGAGGGTAGACTGGGAAGACCTTGAAATTCACACGAGATGGGAACAGGGGAGTTAGGGAAGATTGACATGGGTGTTCTGCTGCAGAGCTGCAGATGAGGCTGGGGGATTGACTCTGGGGGAGCAAAGATCTTCAGGCTGTCTATTTAGCTTTCTGGCAGGTGTGGCCTGTGGGTCAGCAGGCGGTGCCTGCTGGAGTTGAGGGCTGAGATAAAGTTACTAGTAGATAATGAGAGGTTTGGAGGGGATGGTTTGCAGGGTCCACAGGAGATGTGGGCAGTGGGAGAGAAATGCCGCAGCTGGTGTTGTGTTGTAGAGCTAAGGATAAGACTGGCAGATTCGATTTGGATGGGATGAGCGAAGGTCTTCAGTTGATTTACCTGGTTCCCGGGCCTGCTCAGCTGGTGTGTTCCCAGGAAAAGCCTGCTGGTGTTGGAGACTGGGATAATGGATTGAGTTTGAGAAAGGAATGTTGAAGAAGATCTTCGTGATCGATTGAGGATGGTGTCTGAGAGGAAAAGGGGACTCCAGCAGATTTCCTGATATAGAGCTGGGGATGAGACTGGCAGGGTTCTTACCTGACTTTTAACACTGATGTTTGTTTTTTTTTTAAGTAAGACCATATTGGTTAATAAACCATAGTTTAGATGATTGTAAAAACCCAAAAGCCTAAGTCTTGATGTTATAACAATCCTATATGTGAGCGCTTCAGAAAGCTCTCATCAATTAGAATTATTCTTACTTGAAACAAGCATCACTGATGCTATAACAAATTATTTCCAGCACTTTATATTATAAGTCCTTTAGAGATCCAATGTTCTAAGCTGTCAAAACTATCCATCAGTACTACTGATTGACAATTTGCTGGCAAAAGGGGCATATGCAGAGGGTCAAGTGCATGTTGGTAATGTCTGTTCTTGTCTGACTGAACAAAACAGTGTCTGCTCCCTGTCCACAAATGGTGGAAAGAATACAGAGCATTTTTTAAATATGTAAATCTGTGTTACAAAATCCTCCCTTCTATTTGATCTATTGGGAAATTTAAGACTTGCCCTAATGAGCACCATTCAGCTTGCAACACAGAGTTGGGCAGAAACAGCTTTCTATTCTCATCTCTGCCAGGATGACACGGGACAGGAATTATAAACATTAGCTCCAGGGTTCTTTTTCCCTTAAAGAGACAGCTTTCAAGGGAGGGTATTTTTTTTATTTTTCTTGATTTCTTTTTTTCCATATTCTTTTATTTTTTTCCATTCAAAAAAAATTTACATTTCCTCCCCTTCTCCCAGTCCCCTCCCGCTCACTCCTCCTCCCTCCCGCTGCTTCCTTAAAAGAGGGCATGGTGCCCTGCCCTGTGGGAAGTCCAAGGCCCTCCCCCCTCCATCCCGGCCTAGGAAGGTGTGCATCCAAATAGACTAGGTTCCCAAAAAGATAATACATGTAGAAGAGATAGGTCCTAGTGTCATTGTTGATGGCTTCTCAGTCTGCCCCCATTGGCAGCCACATTTAGAGAGTCCAGTTTGATCATATGCTCATTCAGTCCCGGTCCAGCTGGATTTGGTGAGCTCCCATTAGATCAGGCACACTGCCTCAGTGGGTGGTCCGGCCCCTCATGGTCCTAACTTCCTTGCTCATCTTCTCCCACCTTCTGCTCTTCGACTGGTCCTTGGGAGCTCAGTCCATTGCTCTGATGTGAATTTGGGTCTCTGTCTCCATCTCCATCCATCGGACAAAATTTCTATGGTGGTGATCAAGATATTCATCAGTGTGACTATGGGACAATGCTAGTTCTGGCACCCTCTCCTCTGCTGCCCAAGGACCCAGCTGGGGACATCCCTGTGGACACCTGGGGTCTCCTCTAGAGCCAAGTATCTTGCCAGTCCTAAAATGACTCCCTTAAGGTAGATATCTTATTCCCTTCTCCAATATCCACCTTTCATCCATCTCCACCCTCCCACTCTCCCAAGCTCTCCCCAGTCCTTCTCTTCTCCCTTCTCTCAAGGGAGGGTATTAACTGAGTCTCTGTCTTTGATTCTGTTGTGCAACAATAGAATGTAGTATACTAATTTGAATTACTCATCAAAAAAATTGGAGAAAGATTAGAAGAATAAATGTCCTGTCTCTAACTTCTCAACTGTGAGGGAAAATGATTGTGCCATTTTTACTATCACCATTTTGTCTCAGTTGTAGTTGTTATCATTTCTAGAGAAGCTCTTTCTATGATTAAAGAATTAGATATCATTAAACTACAAAGGTAATGCCCTGACTCCAAGATCATGTTAAACTGTTGGAAGCTGAATAGAAATAATGCTTATGTACAGAGACTTTCAAAGCAACCCTGTAGAGCTGTATGGTAGGCAGCCCACTAAAACTTCTGAATATTACAAAGTTATATACTGAAAAGAAATTGATTGCTCTTCTCCAGAGATTCTGATTGCTTGCTTCTATCTGTAATTCACCAAGCTTTCAAAGTTGCTTCTAAATATTTCTTCTATCTCATGGTAAGTGACACATCCTTCTTTCCTAAATTTTTATTTCTCTGAGCTAATTGTCTGAAGTATAGCATTGTTAAAATTAAAGCATTTGTAAGTATCCTCTTCTTTCAATACCCTTCGTTAGGACACTTTTACCTTTCACAGTCTCGTTTGCAGTGAGGCCACATGAACTAAATGATGTTCCAAAACCACTCTCATCATTGCAGAGTGTATAACCAATTTTACTTTTTGTGCAGGGACAGTCAGTCTCTACTAATATTGTCTAAATGTGCATCAACATCTTCAGCACTCACATGCAATTACAGTGTCATTTGGAGTATAGAGATGAATAACTATGGGTTTTGCTTATATAGTGTTTATTTTCATCAGTATTGACTGTTCCCTCTTCAATTATGTTTTTGATGTTTTAGCGGACATCATATGATGCACTAAAAGGGGTGGCCCGCTGAAAATCAAGTCATTAGCTCACTGTTACAACAACCTTCTTGAATTAATACAAGAGTCAATGAATTCAAGTTTATGACAGTTGTAACACTTAAGTTTACTAATTTCTTCTTGACAAAAATTAAGCTTGCCTACCTTTGGTTTGGTGATTAATGATTAATATGTTGAAACAAGCAATCAGTAACTATAACTGATTAAAAACATAAGTGGAGCATTTTTGTTAATCCCTTTAATACTATGAATTCTTTGATGAAGGTTATGGCTGCTCTTTTAAGTTCTACATCCTGGGTTCTACCTATGTAACTTTCATTGCAAAACTATTTCTACAGAATTATTAACAAGCCAGAAAGTATACAAATGACAGAAATGAGTGGTGTGCATGAGATAGTGTACAGGCTGTGCTACCCTACATGGTACGGGTATATCAGAGCCCTAGGACAGTGAACAGGGTATGTAGCAAAGGTGGCTTGCAGATGGCACAGGCAGGCAAGGTTCCAGGGACTCTCATACCTATTCTCGTATGTGAGTCTCAAGCTAGGCTTGCAGGATGAATATGGTACAGTCTGGCTAGTGTTTAGAGGATTCACCAAGGTGATTCAGCACACAATATATGTAACCAGGGCCAAGCATGGCATTTGGGTGGGGCAGTTTGTACTGGACCTGTGCATAGGATGAACAACTAGGTTCAAGCCTGGATGTTAGATAATAAACAGGAATGTAACAGGAGGAGGGGGGTCACTTGTTCTTCCCGGCTGCCCGGCTGGCTTAGACCCAAAATAATCACACAGGAACTGTATTAACTAAATCACTGCTTGGCCTGTTAGCTCTAGCTTTTTATTGGCTAGCTCTTACCTATTAATTTAACCTATTTTTTTAATCTGTATATCACCATGAGGTCATGGCCTACCAGCAAATTTTCAGCACGTCTATCTCTAGTGGTGGATCCATGGCGTCTCCCTGACTCTGCCCTTCTTTCTCCCAGCATTCAGTTTCATCTTCTCCGCCTACCTAAGTTCTGCCCTGCTATAGGTCCAAAGCAGTTTCTTTATTCATTAATGGTAATCACAGCACACAGAGGGAACTCCCACAACACAGGAGGAATCAGTCAGGGTGGGCTAGCACACAGCATGTGCTACCAGGGTAAGTCTGGAAAAGCGGAAGAATGCAGATGAACCAGAGTTCAAGGAATTCACCAGACTGGACTTGGCAAAGGAAGAGGACCTGGGATAAAACATGGATCTCGCATGGATGTGGTGCAGGCAGGCTAAAGTCAGTCAATCTCACCAGACTGGGCTGATGCCAAGGATCCCAAAATGAGAATAGTAGGGTCAAGCCACAGCAATCAAGTTACAAAAAGACTATTCCAGTGTCTTTCCCATACTATATTTGGACCACACAGTCCAAAAAGAAATCAGTAACAACTTCAAGAAGTATTTCTTTTTGAAGGATGGAGGAAGGACATAAAGAATAATCTTGGTTCAACTGTTGAAACACAGGATATATCTATTTAGCAAAATACCACAGGAGATTGGATCCAGTGTCCTAGTACAGGTACAAAATTCTGAGAATGTTCAAGTTGGTTATATTGAGGAGCAAACATTTGTGAATAACTCTATACACACTCACATATTTTGATATCATTTTTATATTACGTGCAATACCAAGTACAATGTAATGCTGTATATAGTCCTCCTACTGTATGATTAGGGGAGAATAGCAGAGGGTACATCTGTATATATTCAGACACACAATTAATAAAGCAAAAGATTCCTCTTTTGTTTCTGTTCAGAAAGGGGCAGGGCTTCCATGAGTGTCAGCAAAGCATGGCATATCAAGTTGCATTAAGACTCTAAACTCTTCTCCTTTTATTAAGGCTGAGCAAAGCAATAGGGGAGGGGTGGAGGGAGATGGGGTAAAAATGGGAAGAGAGAAAGAAAGGGAAGAAAAAAAGATTAAGATTTCTATTTGTCTTTTTTTATTGAAAATAGACTTTTTTTTTCTTACAACATACCCTTTATGGCTTCCCCTCCTTCTACTCCTCCCAAGTCTTCCCCACCTTCCCATCAATTCAGACCCACCCCCTTCTGTCTCTCATTTAAAAAAAAAACATGCACTTAAGGAATAATATTAAAATAAAATAAGATAAAATGAAAAAAGCAGACACATTGGAATGAACAAACACAAGGAAAAGAGCCCAAGAAACAGATACAGAAACAGAGACTATCTTGGTCTCTCACCCATGAATTTTTAAAAAAAAAAAAAAAGCAAAAAAATCCAGCCATAATGTGTGTGTGTGTACACAAAGAACCTGTAGAGTAAAATAAAAACAAAAATTAAAACTATAAAATTAAACAAAAAGAAAAGCACTGATATGAAATTATAAGAAAAGGAACCTCCAAAGATGCCATTGAGTTCGCCTTCTGTTGGCGTCTACTGTCCGTCATGAGGCCTACTCTTAAAAGTACTTTGTTTCTCCTTGAGACTTTCTTGGAGAAAATTAAATTTTCATTTGCAAGTAGCTATTGATGGAAGAAAGCTTCTGGGTTAGGGGTGGGGCTTGTGTTTACTGTTCCTTTCTGCTCTAGGATCCCTTCTGGACAGACCCATGCTGGCCGCATGCCTACTGCTTCAGTCATATGTGTGACTGTAAGTACATATGTGTGTCATGAGGAGTATCAGCAATTCTTGGGCTCCTTCTAGAAGAGCTGGCTGCCACATATTTCTTTTCAAATGAACTTCCACAGATCTCATTCAAGCAATGTCTCTAACATCTTCCACATTTTTGTAGGAGTCATGCAAGTCTTCTGTATTGAAAGTATTTTCCAGGAATATATCACATCTCTCTCTCTTTGTAAAATCAATAGTACAATATTCAAAGACTATTTGTCAGCTTTTCCTAGAAAATTCTTTGGCACCTCTCTTTTTTATTCAAACCCTGGGTACATGCTTTCTTTTTTAATGAATTTTAATATATTTCTTCTAGCGATTGCACCAGATTCTTGTGACCGTCTTGTATTCTTTCATCTACTACCAATGAAGAACTATGCCAGTAAAGGCATCCTCACACAAGTGAAATTGGACCTGGAAGAAATTTGCTTAGTCATAGAACAAACATTAAATATAATAAATTCAATTTCCTCCTTGATATCTAAAAAACGTTACTATGTTTCCACCATGGGATGAGTTTGTCCATGTTTTTTATGTTTCAGTGGATTCTGGGAACTTTATTTCTTCCATGTCAGGTGCCAGTCCATCGGCATAACTCACCAGAATCCCATGCTCACCCAGATCTCATGATTTCTGATTTGTTTTTTCTTACATTGTTCTCACAAGTCTTGGTGGTCTGATAAATTTCTTGCTCTTGTACAGTGTGTGTTAATTCTCAGGGATTTTTATAAAGTTACAGTACAAGAATTTACCCCCTTCATTCTCAAGACTTTCTTAAGACTCAACAACTAAGGTCATACTCAATTTTGCTTTACCAACAAAATGTTCCGTTACTGTAGTTTCTTTTACTTCTGGGCTTTCACGATCTGTTCAATGACCTCAATCTAATTGTTTATACTCTCCAATTAATCCTGACTTATTTTCTTCTGTCTTAGTTCTGTCTTGGTCTTCTACCAAGTGAAAGTTTTCTGTTGTGCCACTTAATATGATAGAAAGTTTATAAGAATATGCAAAAAATCATTTTTCCCTAAGAAATAAAACATACATTCAAACATGACCCGAACCCCAGTACCAGGTATGGGAAATCCACCTTCAAGTTACTGGTCATGGGGAATCCAAGGAACCCCCTGAACCCTATAAGCTATTGCAATTGACTTTGATTGTTTTCCAGAACTTGAAGGAATCACCCCATTGCTGAAGACACTACACTCTGGGACAGAAACCATGAAGAAATCAAGCTCTATGTTGTGTGGAAGTCTCTTCGCTGAGGACTGGCTGTCTAAAGGAGCTGCAATATTCTAAAAGAGAAAACCATCACCTAGAAGCCCGCCCTTCTGTCTGCAAGGTCCTTGGCCAGCAAGAGGCCCTGCTCCTGTACTAAGGAGATCCATCCCGAGGGGTAAGTGTATGACCGCCCGGCCGGCAGGATGCCCCAGGAATGGAGTACAGGCCCCCTCCAACTACCTAAAAGTTTCCGGCCATTCAGCGGGGCATCTCCCTGGCTACTGGCTTTCTCTATTTACCCCATCCCATCTTGCCCCCAAGCACTCCATTCCATCAGCAGAGTCCAGCGGTCAGCCACAGCAAAGACTGGAAAAGATGCCAAGACTCTGCTGGCTGCATTTGAAGGAAGAGATGGGCAGGCGCCAATGCAAGAATTCCTCCAACAACCTGAGAAACAATGCCATAACACCAGAATCCAGTGAACATGCAACAAGAAGACATGAACACCCTAATCCAGAAGAAGTAGAAGAAATCGACTTTAAATGTAGTATTATGAAAATGATAAAGACCCTTAAACAGACTGTGAAAAACTCCCTTAAAGAAATGGAAGAGAAGACAAACAAAAAGTTAGAAGAAATTAATAAATCCCTCAAAGATACCCAAGAAAACCAAGAAAAAGCAATTAAACAGGTAAAGAAAACAGTTCAAGACTTAAAGATCGAAATGGAGATAATAAAGAAAACTCAAACCGAGGGATGGCTAGATATGAACAGGAACTACAGAGACAAGTATAAACAAGAGAATACAAGAGATAGAAGAAAGATACTATAGAGGAAATAAAATAATTGAACAAAGAAAACAGCAAATCCAACAAATTCTCAAACAAAACAGAGACAAGTATAAACAAGAGAATACAAGAGATAGAAGAAAGATACTATAGAGGAAATAAAATAATTGAACAAAGAAAACAGCAAATCCAACAAATTCTCAAACAAAACATCCAGGATATCTGGGACACCATGAAAAGACCAAACCTAAGAATAATAGAGGTAGAAGAAGGAGAAAAATTACAGCTCAAAGGCCCAGAAAATATGTTCAACAAAATTATAGAAGAAAACTTTGCCAACCTAGAGAAGGATGTGCCTATGAAGGCACAAGAAGCATACAGAACACCAAATAGACTGGATCAAAAAAAATCCCCTCGTCATATAATAATCAAAACACAAAACATACAGAATAAAGAAAGAATATTAAGAACTGCAAAGGAAAAAGGTCAAGTAACATATAAAGGTAAACCTATCAGAATTACACCTGACTTAAATTTAAATAACCCAATTTAAAAATGGGGTACTGAACTGAACAGAGAATTCTCAACAGAAGAAATTCAAATGGCCAAAAGATACTTAAGGTCATGTTCAACTTCCTTAGCCATGAGGGAAATGCAAATCAAAACAACTTTGAGATATCATCTTACACCTGTCAGAATGGCTAAAATCAAAAACACCAATGATAACCTATGCTGGAGAGGATGTGGAGTAAGGGGAACACTCATCCATTGCTGGTGGGAATGCAAACTTGTGCAACCACTTTGGAAATCAGTGCGGCGGTTTCTCAGGAAATTGGGAGTCAACCTACCACAAGATCCAGCAATACCACTCTTGGGAATTTACCCAAGATATTCCCAATCATACTACAAAAGCATTTCTTCAACTATGTTCACAGAAGCATTATTTGTAATAGCCAGAACCTGGAAACAACCCAGATGCCCCTGGAGTGTGGAGCATATACACATTAAAGTACTACTCAGTGGTAAAAAACAATGACATCTTGAATTTTGCATGCAAATGGATGGAAATAAAAAACACTATCCTGAATGAGATAACCCAGACCCAAAAAGATGAATATGGTATGTACTCACTCATTAGTGGACTCTAGCCATAAACAAAGGACATTGAGCCTATAGTTCACGATCCTAGAGAAGCTAAATAATAAGGTGAACCCAAAGAAAAACATATATAGATCCTCCTGCAAATTGGATCACCAGGCAAAAGTTTGGAGCATGGGAGTTGGGATGGGGGTGGGGTGGGAGAAGGAAAGAGTGGGAGAGAGAAGGGAGAAGGGAAGAATAGGGGAGTGGGATGGTTGAGATGGAGGAAGGGCAGATATGGGAGCAGGGAAGAAGATACCTTAATTAAGGGAGCCATTTTAGGGTTGGCAAGAGACTTGGCTCTAGAGGGGATCTCAGGTGTCCACAGGGATGTCCCCAGCTAGGTCCTTGGGCAGCAGAGGAGAGGGTGCCTGAACTGGCTTTGTCCCATAGTCACACTGATGAATATCTCGAATATCACCATAGAACCTTCATCCGGCGATGGATAGAGATAGAGACAGAGACCCACATTGGAGCACTGGACTGAGCTCCCAAGGTCCAGTTGAAGAGCAGAAGGAGGGAGAAGATGAGCAAGGAAGTCAGGACCACAAGGGGTTGGTCCACCTACTGAGACAGTGTGCCTGATCTAATGGGAGCTCACCAAAGCCAGCTGGACTGGGACTGAACGAGCATGTAATCAAACTGGACTCTCTGAATGTGGCTGACAATGGGGGCTGACTGAGAAGCCAATGATAATGGCACTGGGATTTGTTTCTACTGCATATACTGGCTTTTTGGGATCCTAGTCTGTTTGGATGCACACCTTCCTAGGCCTGGATGGAGCTGGGAGGGCCTTGGACTCCCCACAGGGCAGGGTTCCCTGCCCTCTCTTAGGGCTGGAGGGGGGTTGAGTGGGGGAGCTGGAGGGAAATGGGAGGAGGGGAGGAAGTGGAAATTTTGAATGGTATTATTTACAAAGCAATAAAAACTTAAGAAAAAAAAACCATCACCTACCCAGATGAAAAGCTTGTAACGTCAACAACATTCACACAGGGAAGATCTCTCCAATGGTGTAGTATTGGGACTTTTATATTGTGGTCACCTACAACTGCCTAATTCAACTTAAAGCCTGCATGCCTGGCATTATAAAATCATCCCACTAACCTTGGCTAGAGGAGTCATAGACCATAGGGTAGAACCTTCCATTGCCATTATCCTAAGCCAATATCATTTCTACCACTATTGTAAATACTTGTTCTTATAACCATGAATAAGTATACAGTTCTCTGTCTTCACCAGACACTTCTTTTTGTAGTAGACAGAGAGTACAGAGATCTACAACTCGTCAAAATGCAGAGAATAAATGATGATGGAGTACCCAGTCCCAGTTGGTCTATCTATAATTCAATCCTTATATCTGAGGCTCAGGAAAAATGGTGAAAGTGGAGGTGGATAGGACTGTAGAGAGCCAGAGGACCAGGAGATGTGATCCTAGATAGTGCATTCTAGGCATGACAAGATTGCTGCATCCATGAGAGCTCACCAACACGGTCGCCTAAAGAAGAACTGTGCGATGATAAGCTCAGCCAACATGCTTATATTATGGGAGGGGGCGTTTTACAAGACCCCTTTCTTAGAAAAAGAACTGCAAACAATTAATGGTTGCTAAGAAAGAGAGACAGTTTTCTCTAAAGATCAATCCCCTGATAGCTTAGCCAATTCCAGTGGTGGACCCTAAACACGTGTACATAGAACCTACTCTGAAATTTCTCAGTAGGTGTTATACATGCATATATGAATATGTATGGCAATAATAATTACAGATGGATCATGAACCTGAGGAAGGAGATGGGAGGAGTTTGAAGGAAGAGAAGGATGTGTAAAAATGACATAAATACAGTGCTCATGTATGAAATTCTCAAAACAGTAGTTTTTCATAAAAGTAGTCCATAAAGCCCTTCAATTGAATAAGAAATTGTGAATTGTTCAATAAGTTTGTTTGCCTAGTGTGCCAGAGTTACTCTAATCCTTTGAGTGTCAGCAGTGAAGAAGTTGCTTTCATTCAGCCTTCTTCCCTTTAATAGAGGAGAAATTTCTTAGAAATACAAGGTCTGACACGAATAGGACAGTAATGCATGAGCATTCAATAGCTCTTCTAAAACAGTTCATAGATGCCCACATTTCTGTTTTCTCTAAAGTTTAATAATATTCTCTTGTTGTAATTTAAGCTGTGTTTGTTATTAAGGCAGTGAATAAATATTTAACTATGAAGAACAATCACTGCGTCCTATTCTCTTATTATATTTTTTAGCTTGAAAAATTCATAGTTTAACCTATTGTAGCTTGGTGGCTTATGTCATAATATACTTTCCTAAGCAAGTTGCCCCATTTTAAGTAGAACTTCCCCTTCTTATTTTGACACTTTTCTTCAGAGACAGTTATAACCCAGCTCTGTGTGGTTTCACACAAACACCTTCCAAGTTAATGAAGAAGCAAGTGCACACTTGGTGGAGCACAACAGGATATTCTTCCCACTAGATCTTTGATGCCTCTAAGAGGTATGGCCCACCCTAGCTAAACTTATTGTCAAGAGCCCTTTTAGATTTATGAAGCTCTAGGAAAATCCACCCATGTGTTCATCATATATTATGAAATCTCAATCAATTTCTTGACCAAAATCGTTTTCATATAGCCAAACAAGAATATTTGTATACAAACTTAATCCAACTTTGCTATGCTTTTAGTTCTAGATTCTCCCTTCTTGCCAAATATCTTACAGGATCACTTGAAATTACTGCTATCTTTTAAACTTATGAATCTCATGTTGACTGTACTAACAATGACATTTCAGAACCCACCTAGTTGAAATATATTATAGCTATAAATCATTATATGAAGAACCAGGATGTAACTCATGGTAAAACACTTATCTAGCATGCATAAGACTCTGGGTTCAGTCCCAGGACCTAAAAAAATATCAATGAATAAAACTATTATATTCCCATACTCAATTTAAAACTTAAGTATACGGACATGGTCGTACAAAAATAAACAAATGGATAAACAAAATTCAAAACAAAACAAAACAAAAACCTCTAGTTTACAGTGTCATTTTCTAAATCCCTAAGCTGATGATCTTTTTCATGGGTAAGCAGAGCAAAACTGGGAAGGGCAAAACAAGCTCCATGGAGAAGCTAAAATACAAATGGATCAAACTCACGAAGAGAACATTATCACATACCACCCTCTCACTCTAGCAGTACAGTCTTGTTTGTTTTATAGCATTCATATCTTTTAACATACAGCTTATCTTTCCCTCAGGGTGGTTCTACTTTTCTGTCTTTATGTGCATATTTATTTATCTCATTTTTATTTTTAATCATTTGGCATGGACATCAATTTCTCGAATGATCATGGACCTTTTTCCAAACATTTGCAATGGAATCCACCCCTCTATCTTCCATCTCTTAACTAATTTATTGCATGGATACTATTTATCATAATCTAAAGTTACTCTGAAGTCCACTCATTTATTTCTTTATTTTCATTTATTGAAAGTCAAAGTTCCTTGACAAGAAAGTCCAACATCATATTCTCCATAGGATCCCCAGCACAGGACTGAGTTCAGAATATCCGAATGAAAAGACAAAGAGAGATGCCCAGGGCATTTGATACTTTGAATGAGATGGGAAGAATTAGAAGCTAGACTGAGAAGTGGGGAAAGGTGGTGACAAAGTATTATCAAGGTCATGACTCTCACACAAAAAGAAACCTTTTGAGCATAATAAGGCAATGGTACATGGCATAAGAAACAGAGAATGGGCACAGCACGGAGCATGTGTGGAAAATGGTAGATAGTAGATGCCTTTAGAAAGTCAGGACTCTCCATTTTGGGATAAATGCTGAATTCATTCTGAAAACAAGACTTTATATAAATATATTTCTTTAAAAATAAATTAAAGAAAATTAGGGAGAAAATATGCATATGTGCTGAAACTAGATTTTGTTTTCTCACGTGACTTACTTATAAAACATCAGTAATATTTTTAAAGTTCCTTATTTTAAAACTCTAATTTATTATAAAAGTTCATATTGCTGAATATAGTTTTAGGTGTCAGGCTACTCTGATAAAGTCCCTGTATAAAGCAAGGCTCTGTTAAGTTAAGTATTTGTCTGTATTTAATGACAAGGGATAAATCCCTCCATATTAGAGTAATTTCATAGACTGGGAACCTGACATGGGTAAACTGAATCTGAAATTCTCTTCTAATGCACATATGAATGAACTTCCAGACTTGAAGAAATGCCTCTTTTTCATCATTTTGCTTTGGGGGAATGCTGATCCATTTTGTAGTTCCAGGAACTTTTGTCAAATTGCATTAAACATTTTTGAAACATTATTATATTAAGCATCACTACAAAATTTATAAATAAATGTTGAACACATAAATAAGTCATTCCCAAGTTAATTATATATAAATAACTAAATATATTTAGATGGATAGGCAAGAAAAATTATTCAACATGTAATAAGTGAAGGAAAACCACACCCTGTCTCCCCACTGTGTATAAGTAAACAGTATTTATTACTCTAATAAGGCCATAAATAACAAGGAGATGTAATATAATTAAAATTGTATTGAATCTGTTATCATAATTACAACTCAATAAAAGCTTAAGTAAGTAGTGTAGATTTAATAAATACTCTGCTTCGGACCTTTGACCCATTACAGTGTAGCCACACTACTTGATTCTCTCAAGTCACACTGTCCTTATTTCTTTCATGTTTAACCACTGATGCATTTCTGATAGCCTCTTCCATGAATTCTTGTCTATCCTTTCCTCACAAGATCCCAGGCACAAATCTAAGTATGATTCGACCAGAGGAATCTTGGACTTACTTACAGACCATGGGTGAGGACAAATGTCTTACTCAGTATGATGGTTTCTCCATAACAGCATAGGTGGAGCCCTTTCAGTTAGCCTTCCCCAGCTATTTTCTCTAACATCTTCTGAGATGACCCAACAGCTTGAAACTAAAACAGAGTTTCATACAAATGGCTGAAGTCTCAGGAGAGAGTTTGGTGATAGCTCCAACCCCTCCTTCTAGTCAAAGGATGTCAGCAGTCAACAATCCCCATAACGATGATCTTCCACAGTCAGGCACAGCTGATCCACTGAAGATGGTGGCTGTTTTGTTCAGAGACTGTGTTCTACAACATAGGCTATATTTAAAACAATGATATATGCTTAACATTTTCAGGTTTATATAAGTACTATCATTGTGTTATGTATGTATATGTGCATATTGAATACATCTGTTTTATTGTTCTATTTATTATTAGTATGTGTGTGAATAAGTACAGATGAATGTGTGGCATGTACTTTCAGGAGTCAGTTCTCTCCTTCCACCCTAAACTCATGATTTGGGCAGGACTGAACCAGTCATCAAACTTTCACTGAAAGCATTTTTCACCACTGAGCCATTTCACCAGCCCCTTCTATCTACTGTCCACTTCAGCTACTTGAATAATTACTTTATACTAAATATACTAAAACCAGCAACAAATTATGACTCCCAGCTCTGGAGACAAGGGTATACAAGGCCATGGTGCTAGATGATTCCATAACCATTACCTCCTTCCAACTCCTGATAGTGACCCCTACCCTATCTTCCTCCCAACTTCATGTCTTCCAGTTTTGTTCTTAAAATCCCTAAGTCCAATTAATATGGCCATACGTTCATGGGTACAGTGCTATTCACAATGAAATGTACAACCTACCATAAGCCATGTCCCAAAAGAGAGTGAGTCTTACTCTTTCAACAACCACCCACTGTAAGTAGCCACTCTACCAAGTGTAGAACCTCTGGAGACCTATCATTTATGTTGGAATTTTGATTAACTTGAGACTGCATGGGTCTGATGCAGGTAACCATAGCTGCTATGAGTTATATACCCAGCAATCATGTCTTCTTCAGAAGTCAGCATTTCACAGCTCTCATCTTCCTTCACCACCTCTTACATCCTTTCTCCATATTCTGAGATGTTCCATGAACAAAAGGGAGGAAGAGCAAAATCCCAATATCTCAATCAAGGTCATAGCTGTAACAACTTTTCCTCCATGAGGCCTCACTGGCTACAAGTTCTGCTACCTTTCAATGGTTGCCATGGTTAGGGACTGAGAATTTATTAATATGCTCTTGCATGGTGGGGTTTGGAAGGACCAAGGGTCGCAGAGACTCCTATGATATCACCAGGAGATTGAAAGCAGCAGATGGAAGGATTAGACAGAGATTCCAAGTCTTGTCCACAGCAAAGGAGATAGAATTTGGGATTTGAAAAATGGCAAAGATAGGTAAGTTTGCTCTTACCCTCAGGCATTTAGTAGACCTGCCTTACCAAAGTATATACAAAGCACTCTAGAAGTTAATGATTAGCCTAATACCACCCGAATGTGTAACTCTTCAAAGGAGTAAGACAGAAATCAAAATCTTTTTTACCCATAATATCTTGTACACATACACACACGCACACACACACACAAACCTTTGCAATGCATCCTAAAAAAGAGGAACGTATGACTCATTGCCAAAGTTCAGTGTCAGCCCACAGAAACAGAGGAAACAATATTGGAATATAGTAGAAAAGAAATGTTAAAAATATGTTCAAGAATTCAAAGAAAACGATGGTTCTCGTTACTTACTGGTTATGAACTTTCATCAAGAGATATGAATGTTTCAAGGAGGAATAAAATGGAGACAGTACAAATCCAATATTTGCCATAGACTTCCCAGCATATTAAAGTTTATATAATTTAAAAGACAAAAGTGTAAACTAAGACCTGTTAGACAATCACTGAGCCTAATACATATTTAATTGAATTGACAGCAGGAAAAGAAGGAAAAAGTTTGAAGGGAATAAAATAAAAGAAATAAACTGCTTAATAGTTTTCCAAATTTGAAGAAGGACACCAAGCCATTTTGAAGCTTAAAGAACCTCAAATAGCATTAATACAAAAAAATCAAACATTGTAGACAAGCTGAACAATAATAAATACTAGAATGTTAATATTAGAACCATGACTATAAGTCCCAACAGATAAAAGGAAGTAAAAAAAACCATTGAGGAATCAAAGAAAATCTGTGCACACAGAATTCCATTCTCAGTGAAAATACTCTTAAAAACACTTGACATTCTAGACAAACTGGTGTTGACAAGTCATTTCTCCGGTGACTTATTGAAAGATAAAGTCAGGAGAGAAATGAGTAGAGTCCATCCTTAAAACAGAAAGAGTGTAAGAACAATAGAAACAAAGCAGGAAAATAGCAAAGAGTAGCATGACAGTTGAAATGGAGTTTGGTGAGCACTGCAGAAAGGGGAAATAAGCAGAGGAAAGAGCTACAAATTTCACTGTGGGAGAAGAAGAAAGGAGCAGCCACCAACTAGTACCCTTAAAGAACCACACTGTACACACTGGACTGGTTGGTAGTGAAGGAGAGAGAGAGGATCTTGTCCCTCGAGTTTGGGCACCAAAGAAATGGCAAGCTGGAAAGAGACTAAGGATGTTGCAGAGACCTGACCAGGGCATAGAAATTGACTACAACATGGGCAGAGAGCTGCCTGGGACTGACTGACTCTGGAAAGTGTAGCAGAAGTGTGGCACAGGGGCCTGAAGATCATATTCTTCACAAGAGTCTCAGTGACTAACCTTAAAATATATAAAATATATAGAAGGCACTACCATGCATCACTGCCTAGGTAGTTAACACAGGATCCTGAAAAGTGTGCAAATATAAATATCTCAGGGAAAACCCATGGGATATTGCCTAATAAAATGGTCAGGGTATTGGCAGGAAGGGAACACCCAGGGGCAAAGGTAAAAGGAGATGTTCCAGAGTCTGAAACACAGAAAAACTCCATGGAAAATAAGATGCCCAGCTTTTCAGAGAGAGGGTATGGCTGGCAAGCAGAGACTTAGACTGGGATACTCTTACAGAATGGTGAACTTCATGCAGAAATTTCACCCACTATGTAGGACTGTCCATCAATTTTGAATTACCAAGACAAGAAAGTCCTCTTGCCACCTGAGAAAATTCAAAGGAGTTGGGAAGAACAACATTCCTTTCAGGTATGTGACAGTATTGTTCTATTTAATTTAACTTACCATTTTGAATGTACACTTTTGTATCTAAATCTTTTATTTGCTTATAACATGAGGGCCTGCTTGTTGGGGTTTCTGTCCTCTTTGGTTCCTGCATTCGTTAAGTCCCAAGGAAAATCACACAGAGAGGTCTATATAAGTTATAAACTGATTGGCCCATTAGCTCAGGTTTCTTATTAACTCATAACATATATTAGCCCATTATTCTTGTCTATGCTGGCCACATGGCTCGGCACCTTTTTCAGCAGGACAGGTCACATCTTCCTTCTTCAGTGTCTGGACAGGACTGCGGAGGAATGGGCTTCCTCCTTCCCAGAATTCTCCTGTTCTCCTTGACCCACCTCTACTTCCTGTCCAGTTGTCCTGCCTATACTTCCTGCCTGGCTACTGGCCAATCAGCGTTTATTTAAAACATAATTGACAGAATACAGAATTGTCACACCATTTGCTTTTAGCTTGTATCTTCCTTGGGTAGGCTTTCATGACTGTTCTTCTTCTGTATTCATTCTGCAATTTTTAAATCTATTATTTCTCACATTACTACCCAAAGATTTTCCCCTTTCATTCCAAGTTTACTTCCTCTTTTCATTTGTTCCCATTCCCTTTTTAGGTCTTATTTATTAATAAGTTTAGACTTAAAAGATTGTATCCTATGTGCTTTTGCTTTAGCAATATTTTGAGAATTTCATATAGGAATACTATATTTCCAATCCTTCTTCTCCCCTCACCTCCTCCTGTGTCCATCCCTCACCATTTCCCCTCAAGCTCATAACTTATTCTTTCCTTATTGTGATGTGTGTGCTAGACAAACATACATACTCACACATACATATGTGTATACAAATACAGCCTGAAAAGTCTTTTCAGTGTTGTTTATATGTGTATGTATTTAAGGTTGACCACATGGGGTTAGATAAAGTATTGAGGACTAACCCCTGAGAAAGACTGATTCCCCTCTCAGGAGCCATTAATTGCCTGCAGCTCTTGATCTAGGGGTGGGGTCTTGTGAGATTTCCTCTATCCATTTCGACTTGCCAATTCACAATGTTGTCACTGTGAAGATCTTGTTTGTGACCACGATATTGAGATTTCACGGCTGTAATTTTCTTGTCATGCCTCACAGAGGATACTCTGGCTCTTACGTGTGTGTTACTTCTATTTCCTGATTGTCTTAGGTGTACAAAGTTTTATTGTAGATGTACTAACTGGGGATAGTCACCTCACAATCACTTAGATTAGTTGTTCTCTATTTTTCAATCAGCTGCGTCTCTCTGTGGTGGTCTCCATCTACTAAAAGAAGCCTTTGAAGGGTGAGAGCTACACTTATCTCTATGGATAAGGAGCAGTATTTAGAATGCAGTCAGAAATTACAGTCATTTAGGAAAAGGGCAGTTGTAGGTTAACCTCTGGGAAACATGACGTTATCAGCTATGGGTAGTTAGCGAGGTATACAGTATTGGCCATGATTCCCTCATATTGAATGGACCTTAGATCCAAATATACAGCCGTGGATTGCTTCCAGGTTAGTCTCATTTCTAGACCTTACAGCTGGATAGGACTGTTGATGACACTATATTTTCCCCTCTATCCCTGCAAAAGAACATAGGTGACTTTGCTTCTGAGCATTATCAGAATATACGTGAAGTTCACAAGAGTCTTTCACTCTAAGCAAATAACAGGATTGTTGTAGTAGGAGACCACTTATTTCTTTCCGGCTGCTTAGCCCTGAAATAACCACACAGAAACTGTATTAATTAAATCACTGCTGTATCTATTAGCTCTAGCTTCTTATTGGCTAGCTCTTACATCTTAACACATTTCTATTAATCTGTGTATCGCCAATGGCTGTGACTTACCGGGAGGTTTTCTCTGGCAGCTTGTGTCTTTTTCCCTCTGGTGGCTCCATGGCATCTCCCTGACTCTGCCTTCCTTCTCCCAGCATTCAGTTTAGTTTTCCCTGCCTATCTCTATTCTGCTCTGCACAGGCCCAAGACAGTTTTCTTTTTTAACCAATGGTGTTTACAGCAAAGGGGAATTCCACATCAGATTGTGATTTCTATTAATGCAGGAGGTTTTCACTTAAATAGAATGGAAAACAGAAGTCCAAATGAAGATAACTTACCCAGCACCAAACATCATCCTCTGACTTCTACACACAAGCCAAGGCAAGTGCCTGTCCTCCCCCCACATACTCCAAAAATACAAAACTCTAAAAATCATGAGATGGATGGCAAACAAATGGTCTAACAGTGTATTTCAAGGTCCTAGATAAACAAAAATAAGCCAAACCCCCAAATAGTAGATGACAAGAAGTAATAAAGAACAGGGCAGAAACTAAAGAGATGTGTATGAAAAGAACACTACATAGGATAAATCAATGAAATGTTGGTTCCTTGGAAAAAATGAGTGTGATTACCAAATCTGTATCCAAACTAACAAAAATAGAGGGAAGAGATGAATTAATAAAATTAGAGATGAAAAAGATGTATTTCAACAGATTTTAAGGAAATGTGAAGAATAATTAAAGAGTATTTGAATATTTATATTTTAAGAAATTGGAAAATCTTGAGGAAATAAAAAATTTTCAAGACACACATGACTTTCCACAATTAAATCAATAAGACATAAGCAACAAAAAAGATTCATAACAAGTAATGACTTTGAAACAGTAATAAAAATCCCCTAAAAAGAAGAGCCAACGATTAGGAAAATTTACTGCCCAATTTTACCAAACCTTTAAGGAAAAGACATTGTTAATATTTTTCTGCTTGTTCCATGCAATAGAAATGGAAGGAACACTACTAAATTTATTTTAAGAAGCCAGCATTACCTTTACAACAAAACTGGCTTAGAAAACAAGAAAGAGAGAAAAAAACCCAACAAAATAAATTATGATCAATTGTCCTTATGAGCACGGACACAAGTATTTTCAAACACATACATGCAAACCAAGTCCTAGAGCATATTAAGAACATCATGTACCATGACTAAGATGTCTTCATCCTGTGGCAGGGTTGGTAAAACACACCCAACTCAACTCCTGTATTTAACACAGAAAAAGACTTGAGGACAGAAATGAGGTGATCATCTCAATCGATGCAGATAAGTTCTTTGACAAATTTTAGTATCTATTCATTATAAAAGTCCCCAAAAAACTAGAGAAATATGTCTCATCATAATATAGGCAAATATGACAAATTAGGGCCAATGTTATGCCAAAATAGGAAAAAGCTAAAAAAAAATCCTTCTTACCATTCTTATTTAGTACAGTGCTCTTTTATTCAGCAATAAAAACAGAGGAAGAAATAGACAGGAGAAAAATGAGGAAAAAAAGAAGTCAAAGTATTCCTGTTGTGGATGAAGTGGGCTTATACTTAAAAGACATGAACATTTCAGAACACTTCGCATGGTTAGTTAGTGAAACTGTCAAGACAGCCTAGAATCACTTGGAAAGAGAAACTTAGTAGGGAATTTTCCAGATCAAGGAGGCCCATGGGCATATCTATATGTTTTGTTTTGCTTTTTTTATTTTTGGTTTTTTGTTTGTTTGTTTTTTGTTTTTTTTGAGACAGGGTTTCTCTGTAGCTTTGGAGCCTGTCCTGGAACTAGCTCTTGTAGACCAGGCTGGCCTCGAACTCACAAAGATCTGCCTGCCTCTGCCTCCCTAGTGCTGGGATTAAAGGCGTGCGCCACCACCGCCTGGCTTTTCAATCAGTCTTAGAAGACCTAGCCTTGTGGACAGTACCATTCTCTAGTAAGGGATCCTGAATAGTATTAGAAAAGAAAGAGAAGGCTAACCGAGAACAAGCAAGCAAAGATCCAGGCCTTTAATCTCTCTTTGCTCTTGACTGTGAGTGTGAGGCTTTAAGTTTCTGCCTTGATTTCCTTACATCAGTTGGCTGTATAATCCAGAGTTGCAAATCAAACTATACTGTCCTTCAGTTGCCTTCACTAGGCTATTTTATCACCTCAACCAAAATTAAACTAGGACAGTTTTAGACATGATAAACTCTTTCAGGAGAGAAGTAAATAATAAAATCAAAATACAAAAGTCAGTTCTTTTAGATGTAAACATAAGGGGGAAATCTCATTCACAATAATCTAAAAATATTTTTACATACAATAAAGAAGGAGGTAAAAAAAAAAACCTTGGTAATAAAAGCTTAAAACACAAGAGAAAGAAGTTGAAGAATATACTAGAATGTATAATCTATGAGTAGAGTGATATCCCAACGGCATAGATTGGGAAAATGAATACTGTGAAAATGGCTGTGTAACCGAAGCAAAACCACAGATTCAACGTATTCCCCACTAAAATTTTAATGGCATTTTTTTCACAGAACAACAACAAAAATTTAAAATTCATATTGGAAGCACAAAAGACTCAAATGGCCAAAGCAATACTGATTAGAAAGATCATGGCTGGACTATCTCACACAATGTCTTATCTCAAATTATATAAGAACTACAGTTATAGAAATAGCGTGGCACTGTCCCCAAAAGACAGAGTAGAAGAGACAACCCAGAAATAAGATCAAAGAGCTATAGTCACTGTCATTTAATTTTTTTTACATAATTGCAAAAACCTTACACTGTGAGAGAGGGTGAGCTCTTCAGTAAATGTTTCTCAGAAAACTAGACCCATGTAGTTCACCAACACAAATATCAATTAAAAATGAATAAAATACTTTAATGTAAGACATTTATGTAGATAGACTAGCATATAGATAAGTTGTAACATCAAGATACAGGCAAGGACTTTCAGAAAAGAAAGTGCATGTCACAGGAAAGAATCCTCAGGTTTGACAAATGAGACTATAAGATGATAAACGCTTCTATACAGCCAAGAAAACAATACTCTGAGACAGCCTACAAAATGAGAAAAAATATTTGCCAACTATATATTAGACCAAGGGTTAGTGTTTACAATGTATAAATGATAACTGCCAAACAAAAAAATCTAATCAGTAAGTGGCCTAATGAATGAAAGAAATGTAAATGCCCAATGAATATTAAAGATGTTTGATATTTTAGCCATTAGGGAAATGAAAACTAAAATTTCTTTAAAATTCCAATCAGGATGCTTAGCAACAAGAAAGCAATGTGGTAAAGATGTGGGAAAGTGGGACCTCTATCTAGGGTTGGTAGTTCTGTAAACTAGTGTGACCACTATGAAAAATCATCATCATGACTTCCTAAGACACTAAACTACCATATGAACCTTACCACTCCTGGTTATATACCCACAGGATTATAACTACAGAGTTACTTCTATTAGGAAATAGAAGCAGTTTAGATCATCATCATCAAGGTGAGTGGATAAAGAAGATGTGAAACATACCATTTCATTTTATTCAGCTATAAAAATAAATTAGGACATTTGTAGGAAAAAAAAGGATTAAACTGGAGGTCATTACATTTAGTGAAAAAAAAAACATTTTACAAAAGACAAATACCATATGAAGTCCCTATTATTGAAGACACCATGTACTTTGGACACAAAACCAGGAAGAGCTGAGCTGGTTCTAAGCCAAAAGCCTCCTCCTTGAGAATTAGCCTACATAGTACCAGAAGATGCCATGGAAGCTCCCAAGGGAAGGAAGCAACCAATAGTCCTAGTCAGCTGTGATTCCTATGAACCACAGCAATGATCGGTATCGGGAGATAACACTAAGGGTATAGTAGTGGTGCACAAACGTTGGTGATAACCAGCAGCTCTCTAGTTGAATGTGAGGCCTACCCAACATCAGAGAAATCATGCCTGGTACTGGTAACCTAGCCAAGTGCTTGTAGCTAGTGAAGTCAGGAATCTTGGAAGTGAACCTAAAGTGACCACTTTACTAAAACAGGAGAATTCCTATCTACATTCTTAATATTTTTCCTTCTATTCACAGATAAATAATCATAGGTCATGCTATTTGTGAAATTTTAGATTTATATATAGCCCTATCTCTCCTTCCCCCTTCCTCTACCTCTTCCTCTCTCTCAGCAGTGAATCATGGGAAAAGGAAGGGGTGCATGTGATAGCCAATGCCATCAATTTATTAGAATTTAGAATTACATAGGAGAACATCCTCTGGGAATATCTGTGAAAGATTGTGTGTGTGTGTGTGTGTGTTAAGTTAACTCTGGACATATCTGTGGGAAATCGTCTTAATCAGGTTAATTGGGCTTGGGTGGTCCTATTCCCGAGGTTGGGTTACATGAGAAACGAAAAGCTATCTGAGCATCAGCATGAACTCTTCATTCTCTGCTTTCTGATCACGTGTGTGGCATGACCCCTATTTCCAACTCTTGCTGTCTTGACTCCATTCATGATGGGCTGTAGCCTTGAACTGTGAGCCAGAATAAAGTCTTGCTCCCTTGAGTAGTTTTTGCTGGAGATCTTTATCACAACAACAGGGAAAGAAACTAACGAGAACAGAAGCTAATGGAATGTATGAACATGAAATCAGAAAGGGGATTGAGGTAAGGTTGGCTCCTAACCAGAAGGGAGATCATACAAGAAGGGAGAAGGGGGATGGGACAGGGTAGTGGAGAGCACCATGAATAACGACAAAGTATATTGACATATATGTAAGAAAATATCTCAATGCAATCCTTTACTTTGTGTGCTTATGTATAATTTTTAAAAGTCTACAAAATATACAGAATAAAATATTTTCAGATCTTATAAAAGCTGTGCAATCACCTGTAACTGTTGTGCTCTACAAAATAAAAATCATTTCCAGGCTTAAGAGAACTGAAAATACAGATATAAGCAAGCAAACAAACAAAACCAGTAAATTACAAGAAATCGCATCCAAGGAAAATTTTACATACTATCTTATTTTTTCTCTAAGTTTTGGCAAAAGACAAATGATTGACTGCTGAGGTAAACCTCATTATTTTGTAGAGTTTATAAGATGTGCATGTCAACATCAGGGCAGAAACACAGGATTGTGAAAAAATGCAAGGTACCATTATTAAAAATTTAATTTTACTGGACTACTCCAATAGGAATTGTCTCGGCTAGGGTTTCTATTGCTGTGAAGAGACACCAGGACCATGGCAACTCTCATAAAGGAAAACACTTAATTGGGACTGGCCTATAGCTCAGAGGTTTAGTCCATTATCATCATAGTGAGAAATGGCAGCACGCAGGCAGCCATGGTGCTGGAGAGGTAGCTTAGAGTTCTACACCTTGATCTGCCGGCAGCAGAAAGTCGTCTGAGTGACACACTGGGCAAAGGAGACCTCCATGCCCACCCCCACAGTGACACATCTACTCCAACAAAGCCACACCTCCAAATAGTGCCACTCCCTATGAGCTTATGGGAGTCAATACATTCAAACTACCCCATTCATTAAGACTTGCAAATCCGACACAAAAACAACCCAAAACCCGAATTTCAAAGAGACACTGGTGGGAAGCAGCAGGGAGTCAGACAGATGACAGTGTATCAATCACCCACTCCCCCACAGAAGGGTTCATATTGGAGGCTCACCAGATTTGGTCATTCTGCCTGCGGCTCAAGGCCTGTGAGGGGGCCGTGTGGCTGCTCTCATATTTATTTTGTATCCCAAACAATGATTCACAGACATGGTTTGATCTCGAATTTTTGGTGTCTCTCATGTGGCCACTGCTGATCTTAGCACTCACTAGCTCAATTTCTTGGTCCCTTCAACAAGTTTAAAACAAAGCTAAGCATTAATTTTTGCTAAGACTTTGATGTCAACTTCTCTGTTTTATGCTTTCAATACAATACCATTTCTTTTTGGCAGTTATTACCGACAAAAACATTATTAATTGTTAAATCAATTTTGACAAATCACGTGCGAAGCAAAATGGAAAATTCCAGTACTTCACTCCCAAGGGCCTGCCCCTTGTAAACTCCTCCCAGAGCACAGCAAGGCCAAGCTCTCAGATCTGTTTGTGTCCAGCTGTGGATTTGTGTGAGGTCAAGGGACATTTGGATTCACCCTCTTCCTTCATCTTCCTATGTTGGGCTGACCCATATTAGTCTGATATAGTATTTGTGCTCGAGAGCGTTAATTAACCAGTTAACCAATGTCCTCTTTCTAGAGTCAGAAACCATAAGCAAGCCTGCTCTTGCCCCCACCAGAACCCCATTCCTGGCTGTCCCTCTTCCTCCCAGATCAGAGCAGTGAGGCCAGACCCAAAGCAGAGGAGAGGATTCGGAGCGCTGCCCTGCGGGCTCCGTTGGCGACCGCAACTTGTTTTCCCCGCGCTTGGCTGGAGTTCAGGACGCCGGTGCCCCACCCTTCAGGAAGCCCTTCTCGGGAGCCTCTCCCGCTGCCCGCCGTGGATCGCCCCACCTCCACCTTCCCGGGGCCGAATAGTGGATCGCGGCCGGAGGCGCCTGCAGATGCGGGCGGTGAGCGGGGGCCGTCGGGGACGGGGTCCGGGAAGTTTGCGGGATACAGGAGGGCGCCGGATCCCTGGCAGCGGTGGAGGCGGGGTACCGCCACAGAATGGACGTTAGCTGCAGGTGGTTGCGCAACTTTGGCGTGGTGGTATGGGGCGGGATTTCCTGCCTTGGGATCCTGTGTACATCCCTGCTCTGATAGGGCAATGGGGCGCCAGGTTAAGACTCTATGGGAGAGTCATTCGACCCTGGTAACCCTGGTGACATGACGGGCCCTATTTGGGCAACCCCCTCCAATTGTTTCCCTCTTACACTAGTGGCAGCCAGCTTCAGCGGTCCCCAGGCCCGGTTAAGATGTCTTCAGATAACTGTAAAGTTTGATGGGCAGAGGCTGTGTTATAAGATACAGCCTGTTTCTCCTGTTATTTTACAGAGTACAGTATTTGCCTTTTGGGACTTAGAATTTTATATTTATTGTGTGAATGTGTATACACTTTAGATCTGCAGTTTGCTTGTGGTTTTATTTTGTGTAGAGTATTTTATGTGGAGCCGGTAATAGACGTACAAATGAAGACATTATGCAGTAAGGTTGTTTTCCATGGTACTGCAGGGATCCAGATACCACTACAGAAGTAAACACAAAACTTCCACCTTCCTGCACCTGGCCACAGGGAGATAAGGAAGCAACGCTATTACCATTAAACCAGTCACAATGTGACATTATATGGACTAATGGCGTCACCAGAACAGAAGACAGAAAGCTACCACTTTATGGATAATATAGGTACATTCTTTAAATATCCACAAGGAGCAGCTGATTTAGGGACAATAAGAAGGTTTAGTAAACTTTCTAGTATCATCACACTTTTTTATGTCATTTGAGACTCAGCTACAGGTAATCTGAGATGTACAGTAAAAAAAACAGGCTTTAATTTAGTATAAAATAGCACAAAATTGAAAAAAATCTCTTAAGTTTTGTAGACTTTTTTATGTTGCATCAGGAGATAAAAGATATATAGTCTAAAGTACTAGACCTTGGGAAGGCCTAATGCTCTAACATGGAAGTCTGGCAAAGTACAAAGGTGAGCAAAAGAACGCGCATCACGTGGATGCGCAGTTACAGCTTGTGTGGACACTGCAGCCTTTGAGAACATTTGGAATACAGAATGAATTAGGTGTTCGTATCCTTTTATGCATTTATGTATGCATGTTTATAAAGAAAATCTGTTGTTATAATAAGAAAATTAATAACGTTGTAGCGAGCATCTGTGGTTTGTAATTCATGTATCTGTTTCCTTTCTGGATGGAGTAGCTATTATTTACTATGGAAAAAATGTGTTTTCTCTCCTGAGGATTTTCATCTTTTTTTTCCACTTTCTCTTTTAAAGATGCTTTTGAGATACTCCCTTGGGAAACCCTGATTTCTCCTTCAAGAATACTGACGGTTATGTTGTTTATTATAGGGGAAAAAAAGCACGAAATTTTTGTATACCAAGTACCCATACTCATTAGTGTCACCAAAGGCAAAATATAAAGGCGAGTTCATATTTCTTATATATTTCACTAACATTGTGCTAAACTTCACCTTAATAGGTACATATTCTTCTGGACTAAATACATAGATATGTTGTTACTTACGAAGGAAAACATCTATCCTGAGAAACAAAAATCAAACCGATGAATGAGAAAAATGAAAACTTTTGGAAAAAATCTTAATGTGAAATAAAATTTTAATGCTCTTCCTATAAATTACAAAGGAAATGAAAATTAATAAACAGAAAATGAGCAAATTACAAATGAGACGTTTCCTGCAGTGGAGGGGTATAAATGACTTCCAGACGCAATTAAAGCTACACACCCTCCTCCATTACAAGATATCTGGGAAATGAAGCCAAATTTTCTTTTCCTCAAAATCAACAACAACAAAAAAACTGTGGAAGACTGTCCACTTTTTGTCCGGTGTGTGAATTTTAGTTTAAGTCTTTGGTTATCAATTTAACAGTGTTTAAAGTGCACAAATATTTTACTTCTGAAATTTAAGACATTGATATACAGAGTTGTCTACATAAGTTTGTTTCACAATTGTTTGTTATAGAATGAATTATGGAATTATTTAAAATTTCACTGTTAAGCCACCAGTCAGTCAAATATATTCAGTCGTTAAATGAGAATAGCTCTATAAAATAAGAATAGACATTTTACTAAGACAAAATATGGAAGATACTCCTCTCTACTAAAAGATAAGCCACACACCCACACCCACGTACACAATGTATATTATATATACAAAACTACACAGAAATACGTATAGTTGAAACACAAAAGTCCAACATACAGATGAGAAATGGGGAGTGAATTCGTTTTATGCAACTCTTAACTGCTTGAGTAAGTGCTTTCAGATCGTGTATGCTTTAAGATGTCTTTTTAATACATGTAGCTTTTCAAGGTTGTCTAAAGTAAGCCACGCGCCTTTCCGTTTAGCTAGCCAGAAGACAACACAACACACTCATGACTTGGCAACATTCCTGAGAGTGCAATAGGCTAGGTGATGATCCTTATATAAATGGGCCTAATATAATGTTCTATATAAATGTAGTGAGAATATTTTTGTACACTGTGTATAATAAAAACACTCCCCATTTGAAAGCAAAAACGAAAAGAACAAATAATCTTTTTGCCTTTACTTTCTTTGTTTTTGTTTTTTATTCATTTTACATACCAACCACTGTTCCCCCTCCCACACCTCTCTAGTCCCCCACCTCCCTCCAACCCACCTCCCCATTCCATACTCCTCCAAAAGGATAAGGCCTCCCATGAGGAGTCAACAAAGCCTGGCACATTAAGTTAAGGCAGGATCAAGCCCCTCTCCCTTGCATCAAGGCAGAGCAAGGTATTCCACCATAGGGAATGGGCTCCAAAAGACTCATGCACCAGGGAGCTGCTGCCAGGGGGTCCCTCAAACAGACTAAGCTACACAACTGTCGCCCACATGCAGAGGGCCTTCAGTCCCATGCAGGTGCCTCAGCTGTCAGTTTAGACTTGGTGAGTTCCCACGAGCTTGGTTCAGCAGTCTCTGTAAATTTCCCCTTCATGATCTTGACTCCCCTTGCTCATATAATCCTGCCTTCCTCTCTACGACTAGCCTCCAGGAGCTTGGCCTGGTGCTTGGTTGCGGATCTCTGCATTTTCTTCCCCTAGTTACTGGATGAAGGCTCCATAATGACAGTTAGGGTAGTCACCATTCTTCCCCATTATAGGGGAAGGCAGGTCAGACACCCTCTCCACTATCGCTTAGGGTCTTAGTTGGGGTCATCCTTGTGGGTCCCTGGGAGTTTCCCTAGCACCTACTTTCCCTGTAACTCCATAATGACTCCCTCTATCAAGATATCTCTTTCATTTCTCTTCCACTCCCTCCCTCCCCCAACTCGACTATTCTGTTCGCTCCTGTTCTCATTCCCCATCTCTTCTGCTCTATCATCCCCCGCCCCAGTTTACCCAGGAGATCTTATATATTCCCCCTTCCCTGGGTGATCATCCATACATCTCTCATAGTGTCCTCTTTGTTACCTAGGTTCTCTGAATCTGTGGACTGTGGTCTGGCTGTCCTTCGCTTTACATCTAGTATCCACATGTGAATGAGTACATACCATGTTTGTGAAAAGAACGAATCATCTTGTCAAACAATTTGTATAGATTTAATTTTAATGATTGTCTGTGGACTTGACACTCACTGTGCTTCCATATTACCACACCTTTATTGTGGAATGTATCCCCCATACAACCCACAAGACTTAACTTTCAGTAAAGAGAAGGAAATAGTCAACTCGACACTTTTCTCTGGAAGGATTCATGGTGTGAGTAAAATAAGGAATATTTTAGGTTATAAATGTGACACTGGAATTTGATTTTTTTTCAGTGTTTTCCATTTGTTCATTGACAAGCGGCTTCTCCAGTTTCTTGTTTATGAAGAAGTTGAGTTTATGAAGTGAAGTTTTATGAATATCTGTTATGCATATAATTCTGGTGGGTTTATCTACATAACATTTTTTTACTGCCACCTTTATCTTGACAGTAAAAAAAAGCCCTATCTACATTGCCTGGATTGGGTAATTTCTCAGCTCCAGCCCCGACACGAGCACCTTTTCCACTACAGAACTGTGGGATATGATGCCTGGGTCCTGTTATGACTCTTAATCAGCTCAGTATCCAGTCCCTCCACTACTAGTTCTTTCATCACAAAGAAATCCATCAAACAGCCATCTTCACATCACAGATTCCAAGAAACAGGCCTAAGAGCTATGGAGAGAGTTATATGAGGGATATGCATTCGACTTTCCTGTCTGGTAAACTCTAAGGATTACTTGTTTAGGAATTCACCGTGAAGGAATACATTGCCAACTTTGTTTTCCAATTGTTTTCTTTTAAGTTTAGATCATAATAGACCAATTATAGACAATTTAAAGAAGAATTGGGGTTTATTTTAGATATATTGTCCCCTTTTTGTATTTTGACAAACTATATCGTAATATTACAGATTGTACTGTAAACATTTTATGGTTCTTGCAAAGCCATTGGTGTCTATGTTTCCGCGGAGTCTTGGTTTGTTTCCTTGTGAGCTGCTCTCCCAGCCAGCATGCGACAGCTTCAGCTATCATGCAGTTTGCTGCTTCCGCTGCTTGCTTCCAGTCTGGATTATTTTTCGGAAAATAAGAATGCCATTCTCTTTCTAGGTTTTGAATGGTTAGCTTTATACTTTTTTAACCAAAAAAAGGAACTGGATTCCTTAGAGGTTTTTCAGGGCTCTACTGAGATTGAATGAAGTTTTGCTTTTCATTTTAAGGCTATGGTACATTTGTTTATTTTTATATTAATATTATATTGCTGGTTATAAAAAGAATATATATGAATAAAAAATTTTAAGAAAATGTAACAAGGAAGTATATTCAATTAAATAAAATCTACAAGAGATAAATCCCACTTGGTTATAGTGTACATATAGTGATATGGCTAGAGTTTGTTCTGTAGTGTTTTGTTGACTTTGAGGGGCTAAGTGTTTAAAAAGTGTTAATATAGCTCTCTTTTCATAGTTTCTGAGGTTGGTTATATCAGGGTCACTCTGAGTTGACCAAGTTAATTGGAATGCAATCACTCTTCTGGGAGATTTGTGAAAGCTTGGCATTTTTTTTTTTTTGGAACTTTATGGTTTATCAGAGAAGTCCTGTATTCTTGGTTTCCCTGTGTGGGAAGATTCTTCAATGCTGACTCATTGTCTCACTGTGATTCTGTTTAGGTTTTCTGTTTTTACCAAGCTGCCATTAGTGGTGTGTCTTTCTAGGAAGGCCTGTGTCATTTAGTTTGGATAAACTCTGTGTGTGTGTTTTCTATAGTAAGTATATTATACTATGACCTTTAAAAACAAACAGAGGCAAAATTGATGTGATGCAGGGCAGGGCTCAAACTCAGGACCTCACCCACTTTGAGAATTCATTCTATCGTTGAGTTGCACCCTTGGTTACGATCTTTTGTTTTTCTATAATTAGTCTCTCTATTTGTTTGCTTTTTCTTATAGTTTTTCTGTTTGGCTGGATAATTTTCACTCACTGATCTGTTAAGTTAGTAGCTTTTTCACAGTCTCCATTTGACTATTGATTTCATCCAATGATGTTTAGATTTCTTGTTTTTTTTGTATTATCTTGGTTCTAAGCGGTATATCTATTCTTTCATATCTTTCATTTTTTTGCTGAGACTTTCAGTCTTTACAGATTTTCTGGACCATTTTTTAAATGGTTTATCATCTGTGTACACAATGTGTGTGTGGGTGGGGGGAGGGCCTGTGCCCAGGGCACACATATGGAGACCAAAGGGTAACCTTGTGGGGTCAGTTTCTTCTTCCACCTTCCTGTGGGTTCTGGAGCTCAAACTCAGGTCATCATGCTTGTGTGGCAAGCTCCTTCACCCAGTGAGCCACTTCTAGGCTCTGGAGCATTTTAAAAATACCTATATTATTTGTCAGGAAAGTCATCCTTTGATATCACCCCAGCATTAACATATTTTGATTTTATTTTCTAGAAGTTGACCTTGTCCGGCTCTTTCGGTGCTATAATTTTGTGTTGTTCCCTGGGCATTTTGAGTATGATTTAGGAGAATCCGAGTCTTAATAAATTACATGGAGAAAGTCAGCAGTCACTCTTTTGCCAGGCAGTTCGTGCACTTGATTTGAGGTCTGCCTCCCTGGCCAGCTTCTGAGTGTGTGGCTTCAATGCCAGCTTTATTTTCTGTGACTTTCAGCTAGCTCTTGAGTGGACGTAACCCAGCACTCAGTCTCACACTGGGCTCTGTTCTATCTTGTTTAGTTCTCCAGGTCTTTGTAAGGTTCTGGGAAACATTGTGAGCTCTCTAGAGTAACCCTTGCCTGCCCAAGCCAGAACCACAAGGCATACAAACCCTGATGATACCAAGTGCCTCCTCCCATATTTCAGGCTTCTCTGAAATGATATGAGACCAGGAGTACCAGAAACTAAAAGTTTCTTGCCCTGTGTTCCTGATTATATACCTATAATCAAAGTGGGCTAGTAACTTTTTCAATTATCTGGGTACTTATTTCAATTTAGTTCTGACATTGACTACCCAGAGTCAATACCAACTCTGCAGTTTCAGAGCCAACAAGACTTCCCTCACGTCAGGCATTTGACATGAATTTGAGGTTTTCAGATCACTTAAAACACTCTGACAGTCTAATGAGTCCCCTCACCCCTTCAGGGGTATCATTTTCTGTAACAAATCACAGGACTAAGGACAGGGCTCTACAGGTGAGTAGAGCTTTATTAAAAGAAATACGAATCAAAATTAAATAGATAAAAACACACAAATGTGGCAAATGGTTCAGTGAGTTTGAGTGCTTTCTGCTAAACCTGAGGGCCCGAGTTTCATGCCTGGAATACACACTGTAGAAGAAGGCACTGGCTTTTGAAAGCTCTTTTCTGACCTCTGCACAACCGCCATGCCTCTTTTATGGTCTTCACTTACTCATGTAGTGTGAGTGTAAAGCTTGGATTGTTGCCCTAAGCAAAACCCCTTCACCCAGTGGAATTGCAGTGATTGCTTTCCTGACACTTCTGGGCTTACTAGCTGGGAAGCTGACTGGAGCCTCAGTGCTCAGCTTATATTAGGGTTTCAGTACTTAGGCATGAGAGCTAAAATCCTTGGCTTTGAGTTGAACTAAGTCTCTAGTCCCCCACCTCCCTAGCAGTCAGGCAAATAGGAACATTCTAAACCTCTAAACATGTGATGGGTCTTTCTGGCATGGCCAGCCTACATCGTGAATCACCCCTCTATGTTACCTCAGGTGTGATCTGAGGGGTCACCATGTATAACAAGAATAAACCTGTCACTGAGACAGAATTTAGATCCCAGAACAAGACCAACCACACTGGCTTGTTGCTATCTAGCACTAAACTGCATATATAACAACAAAAGATTAATAACTATCGCTTCCTGAGAACTGTTAAAACAATAACATATTCAACTGTCTTGGATCCTTGTGACATATGAAGCTAAATGTGATCACATGAAAAGAACCACAATATTCTATTAAATAATAAATAAATAATAATAAAAAGCTTAAAGCTTTTTATTCACCAAATGTAATATGACTCCACACGAGTATAGTATCACTTAGATGCCTACAACAGTTAGGTTTCAACTGTGAGTACTATGCTAAGGCATGTAGTTGATTCTCTAGTCCAAGAACATTGATGTTGAAAATCCAATGTGCTTGGTAAGGTGACTCAGAACTGTAATCCCAGAATTTGGGAGACAAAGGCAAGAGGTTCCCTGTGAGTTCAAGGACAACCTGGGATACACTGTGAAATCTAAGATAACCTAGGCTGCCTAGAGAGACCTTATCTCTCACTAAAAAAATGGGGGGGTGTCTTTAATGTAGCTAACTTTTCAAAAAATAAATAAATTTACTAATTTATTTATTTTACATCCCAGCCATGTTCCCTCCCTCCTTCCCTCCCATACCCCTCCAACCCCCTCTGTCCCACCCCCAATTCATTCTTCCTCTGTTTCTGTTTAGGAAAGGACAGATCTCTCATGAGTATCAACAAAGGATGGCCTATCAAGTTGCAGTAAAACTAAGCACCTCCTCATTGTTTTAAGGCTGGGCAAGGCGACCCAGTATGAGGAGTAGGATACTAACAGCCTGAAAAAAGAGTCAGATACGATCCTTGTTCCACTGTTAGGAATCCTACAAGGAGACCAAGCTACAGAACTGTAACATATGTGCAGAGTGCCTAGGTCAGTCCCATGTAGGCTCCCTGGTACTAGAGCCGGATGTGCCGGTGGATCTAAGGACCCCGAAGATGGAAAGGAATGACCTCTGGCTGGATTTCCTCAGTGCAGGAGCAGGATCTGTTCCTGGGATAAGGACCCCTCTAGATCGCTGATCTCAGCACAGGAACAGGGACTCCTGGTGGGCCAAGGACCTCACAGAGGAAAGAGCCAACTTGCGAGGGTGGGGGCAGGGTCGTGTGGAACAAAGAAGCTGCAGCAGGGGCTGGTGGTGCCCGCACTCCCTTCTGGGGACCTTCAGGCAGGGCGCGCACACACTCACCCCTCTGGATCGCTGATCTCAGCGGTATGCTTACAATTCTATCTGCTAGAACTTAAGCCTCGGGGAGAGGTTAAGTCTTTTCCCCAAACCCAGCATAATCTGGCAGTTGTTTAGCAGTACATGCTGAGTGATTGAGTGACAGAGAATTTTAAATAGTAATTCTACCCATGCCCAATTTACTAGTGAATTGATAATAATACAAATTTGCTAAGGTTTTATTCTAGTTCTGACACCTTTACGCAGACGTATATGCAGGCAAAACACCAGTGCACATAAAATAAAAACAAGTAAATTATATTAAAAAAAGAAGACAACATAGTTAGGTTAGAATGTGTGATATTGAATAGGTATTCTGCTGTAGCCAGGTGTCATTTGAAGTAGAAGCTGCCTTGCAAGGATGTGAATCCTTGCCGCACCAGGCTTTGTCTGTGTCATGGCTCGTTTCTTTCTCTGTTAAGTTCCAGTCAGCTCTGGATTGAGTCATAGGCTCCCAAATGCCAAGGTTAAAGCAGGACCTTCTGCACCTTGCTATACCAACCTGTGGAGATGTGGCTCAGTTTCAAGAACGAGTTTCCAGACACCATGAAGGGAGAAGTCAATCTCCATATATGGAGTGCTCCGCGGCTGCTGACTGTCAGAGCATCTGTCTGTTTACTAACTACTAAGGGAAGATTAAGGTGATAGAATTCTTGCTTGTATCAACTGGAAATTATTCTGATTACATAATAGTTTGACTAGAATGGTATTGTAAAATTTTATAAGAAAGAGAATCTAGCTAGGTAGATGAGAAAAGGCCTGAGTGGCTAAAAGGGAAAGGAAAGGAACTGGTACCTACAGTCTATGAGGTGAAATGTGCACACACTTTGCTTTATCTCATTAGTTTTATGGAGGGATGGAAAAGGAGTATATTTCAGCTTACAGTTTCACATCATAGTCCCTGGCTGAGAGAAGACATGGCCAGAAGCTGGAGGAAAGAACCGATGCAGAGACCATGAGGAAGTGCTACTTCCTGGCTTGCTCCCTTAGTTTGCTCAATTATTAATCAAGATGCACCATGGGCCAATCTGATGGCCATTTTCTTAGATAACTCTAGCTTGTGTCAGCTTTATATAAAACTAATCGGTACAGTCAGCTTGTAGACCCAGAATTCTTTGATGGAAAAGGAAGCCAATTCTTCTTGAGGAAGGACCCTGTAAGAATAATACTGAAATTTGTAATGTTGATTTTTCTTCTACCTGTCTTCAAAGAATCTTTTAAATGTGACTTTTATTTCAGGATAGTTATATAATAAAGGAAAAGAAATAATCATGCCATTAAGAAATTGATATACACTGGTTCTGAATTGATATTATTCTGGGTGGCCATCAACATCACTATTGCCAACCACTCAGAGTAAGGACTTATAGAAACCAACCAATCAGAGTAGGGGGCTTATGAAAACCAACCAATTAGTATTTTCAGAAATTTTAATCAATAAGGAACAATGAATTTTACCAAAATCCTTTTCTGCAACTAATGAGATGATCATGCATCTTTTTATATTTTAGTCTGTTTGTATGGTGAATTACATTTATTGTTTATATATGTTGAATCACCCTGAATCTCTGAGCTGAAGCCAACTTGGTCATTGTGGATAATCTTTCTTGTGTCTTCTTGAATTCTGTATGCAAGTATTTTAGGAGAATTTTTCCATTTGTGTTTATAAGGAATATTGGTACATAATTTTATTTCTTTCTGCGTTTTAATATCAAGATAGCAGTAGCTTCATAAAAATAATTAGGAAGTGTTCCTTCAGTTTTTTTTTTGAATAATGTGTTCTTTGAGGGTCTGGTAGAATTTTGCACTGAATAAGTCTGGCCTTGGTTTTGTGGGGGGTATTTCTTTCATTTTTTGATTTGACTGGGAGATTTTTAATACTGCTTCTATTTCACTAGGGGTTATGGATCTGTTTACAGTATTTATTTCATCTTGACTTAACTTTAGTAGGATATATACATCAAGAAGTTCACTCTTTTTATTGAGGTATTCTAGTTTGAAGGGATACAGATTTTTAAAATGTGTCTGTATAATGCTCTGAATTGCCTTAGTTTCTGTTGCAATGCCCTTTTTCATTTCCAATATTGTTAGTTTGGATCTTCTCTCTTTCTTTTAATTAATTTGGCTACTGATTTGTGAATCTTGTTGATTTTCCCAAAAGTCCAAATCTTTACTTCATTTATTCTTTGTATTTTTTCCTTGTTTATTTCAAGTCATTGATTTCAGCCCTGGGCTTATTTCTTACTTTCTACTCTTTTTGGTGGTACTATTTCTTCTTGCTTTTTTCTAGAGCATGTAGGTGTGTCACTAAGTTATTATTACACTGTTTTACAGTGTTTGTTTGTTTGCTTGCTTTTTCCTTCCTTCCTTCCTTCCTTCCTTCCTCCCTCCCTCTCTCCCTCCCTCCCTCCCTCCTTCCCTCCCACCGTCCCTTCCCTTCTGTTCTTTTTTTTTTTAAATGTAATCACTTAGTGCTAGAACCTTGCTTTTTAGAACTGCCTTCATTGTGTCCCATAGGTTTAGATATATTGTGTTTTCATTTTCATTCAATTATAAAGAGTTTTTTAATTTTCTTTTTTATTTCTGTCTTGATCAATTTTTCACTCAGTAGTGAGTTGTTTGCTTTCTATGAATTTGTAAACTTTCTGCTATCTCTGTTGTTGTGCACATATATTGTATTTGTATACATAAATTCATTAACGTATTTTATTTTTCAGGTATAATTGGAATTCATAAAAATGTCAGGTACAATTTTATTAATTTCTTAAGATTAATTTTATTATTTTAAGGTGTGTGCGTGTGTGTGTGTGTGTGCGTGTGTTTGGGTTTACACATGTGAACTCTGATGCTCATGGAGGCCATATGTGTCTGATCCCCATTAAGCTGGTGCTATAGACAGCTGTGAGCAGCCTAGTATGGTTGCTGGGATCTGAACCTGGAAAAAGCAAAACAAGGACTGCAAAAGCAATAAGGACGCAACTGCTGAGCCCTCACTCCAGCCCTTTTACTTTTACTAGTTTTTAATGTTTTGTTTCACATGTGAATTATGTGATTGTTGTCTTTGAAGAGGTCTATTTTATTCTGAAATATTTGACTAGTTAGCATTTCAGTATACTTGTGTGGACGTTATTTGTACATATAACCCTCTGTAAGAGAAGGAGTAAAAGCAGCTCGTGTTTGCACACAGACCTGAAAGGTCTTTAAATGTTGAGAATAACTCAAATGAAGCAAAAGAAAAATGGGAGAGCAAATGCAGACAGAAAGAACTGTGGCCTTTGGTCTGGATGTGGGAGAGTGAAATGTTGGCTCTCCTTTTTGGGTATAAGAAGAGAAACATCACAGCTACAGTCTTTTGTTTCCTCTGATATAAAATTCAATCATTTGTTTATGAAATTGAGACTCCCCCTCCTTATAGTGAGTCAAGTAAGGATTTCCTTTAATATCAAGAGAGCAAAGTATAATACCATGAACTGGCTTCTGTATTACCCTCTCAGCAACCACTGGGACACTGTGACCAAGTAGCTTTTGGAAAAATACAATAAGAATGTGAGTCATTACAGGTGTGGGCTGTACTAACTCTGACTGATGTGTTTATGACTATATTAGATTCTTAGCTAGTGAGAATTTATTTATTTAATGTTTTGAACTTAGACACCGTATTCCCAAAAGACTATGAAGAATCAGCTTTCTATTTCCAGTGTTTCTCACATAATAAGAGAGTGAATCACGATTGTCTGTGATGGACTAACTGTGCATGCAGGAGTCAGCAGAAGGTCAGCTGAAGCAGGGGCATGAAAGCTCAGGCTGCAGCCGCAAGCCCTGTACAATGCTTGGCCTCATTTTCAAAACTATGGTCAGTGTAAAATTTATGAAACTTATGAATAGATATCTTTCCTAAGAAATATGAGTGTATTCGCTGGTACTTGTAAGAGGCAAACAGTGCATTTTACAATCATGCTATCACTTACTGTGTGGGTTGTTGCTCTCTTCCTCAAGGTGTGGTCCCCACAGACACTGAGCAGCCCGCAGGAAAGATGGAAAAGCAGATAATATCACCAACTGCAGTGCCTGATGCCCCTCCTGACTATAATTCTCATTTTGTGCCAGGTAAGGTAAAATTTTAAGAATAACCCTCCTCCAGAACACCATAGCAACAGTTAAGGTTACTTTCTCAGTAAACATCTGATTTAGCAAATATGTACCGAATGTTGAAAGAGTGCCACTTTTAATATATTCCTGTGATGCTAGGCTGTGCTGTGGAGGCACCGAGGAAGGAAGTTGTCAAAGTAAGGATAACATTCTCTATGTTCCTAGTGGACAGATGAAGAGGGCATGGTGGGAACACAGAGGATGCTGTTGTCGGACCCTACCATGGATTGGAGGGGAGCTGCGATTGATTAAAGCAGGCTTTGCTGTATAAGAATTTGATAAGTTACACAAGTGTTTATGAAGCTCTGGTAAATGGAAGGAGAGGGCAGAGAAGTAGAAAGACAATGCTATGAGCAATGATTAAGGCACTGTGACATAGATTTTTGTGCCTTAAGACTATTGGTGGAGACTTAGAAGGAAGGGTTCTCACAGTACTGGAGTAAATTTTAGACAGTATGGTCACATTAGGAAGTAACTACACCATTTCCAAGAAGTAAACATTGTTAGAATTGGGTTCTGGGCAGTATGGGAAATACTTGCTTTCCTCTATATCAGAAATAGGTGAGCTTGGGTATTTAGCTCATTGGTAGAGTCTTGTCTAGCAAATGAAGGCCCTGTTCAGTCCCAGGAGACAGCCTTCAAATTAAACAGGTAGGTTGAAAATGTATCCATTGCCAAATACACTGCTAATGAACTGTCGCTACAGGGAAAAGTCACTGTGATCGCCACCTAGTGGCTAGGCCATATCCTTCAAAACTGGTTGACAGGTTCACACGTGTGGATCTGGTGAATTATGGCGAATCTCAGTAGCTTTCATCTGTGTTACTTTGTCACCCCTCCATCTTCTTTTTGTTTCCCTGGAAGTCCCCTCCTACTTGGGTATCTCTCTCTCCCCCTTCTCCCTATGTGTGCGTCTCTGTCTCATTGTTTCTGTCTCTGTGTGTTTCTCCCTCTGACAGTCTCTCTGTCTCTATCTGGTGTGTGTGTTCACATGTTTGTGCGTGCATTGTGCATGTGTGTGTGTGTGCATGTGTGTGCATGACCCAGAGTTTGGTTAGCGTTGCTCGCATGAAGATAGGAGGGAGGCTACTTAGTTACCAGAGTATAAACTACAAAAACATGATAGCGTTTTTCCCAGCAACCACTTAACTGCTAGTAGTTCTTCAGGGAGATGTGAGGTCTCGTGAGCGGGTAGCCACAGGTGCAGTTGGTTCGTGAAGGCAACACCTGTGCTGTGTACGCAAGATGGCTTTTTGCATCCTGCATCCTTGTCCCTCATGACAATCATGCCTCTGTTTTGCCAATGAGCCCACTTTCCTGGAAAGTCAGTGTTGTAGCTCACAGTGTGAAAACCAGCCATCAGGGAAGAAGCTTGTACTCACTTCCAGCTTGATTTCTGTGTCTCTGTCTATATCCAAAGAGTATGGTTTGTGTTTTGGCTGTAAGATTGCACCATCAAGTTCAGCTGTGGAACCAAGGGCAATGACAAAAACCTATTTGTTTTGAGAGCCTCTGGCACCTCCATGACCAACAACTCAGGGAAGTGTCAATTCAGATGACACGAATTGGGTTCTTATAATTCACAGAAACCAGAAACAATATGAGTATAAAATTTGATTTAATGAAATTATTTAGATTCAAATTTAATTTCAATTTTAATTTCCATTATAGTTCTAAATGTATTCTCCAACCAAAAATAATGCTGTCCAGAATTATTCATTAGAAGAATAGTTAATAAATAAACCATTGTTATATGGAACCTATTTGAGAAGAAAAAATGTCATGGCTTTTTGAAATAAAAAACAATGGTAACACTAAAAATTATTAAGAAGGAAATCCCACAGGCAGTTTCTCACAATGCCATTGGTACGTGACTTTATACTAGAGTTTTCTGTAAATTAATGTGAGCTCTTGTGGTTACACAAATTTAAACATGGATTGCTTTGTTTCAGTTTGTTTTCCTGCAGAAACAGTCAAAACCCAAGGGCAATTTCCAACTCAGAGAAGAATAGGTTGCTAGTTTCTTACACATAATTTTACCATGTTTTTCTTCATTTTTAATGTGAATTAATACATCCTTATAACAAAACTCACACATTTGTATAAATTGGTATATAACTACAGAAATTTAATCATATTGAATAAGTCCTTAACATAAATTCTACTTTTCTTCTGGCTATTGATCATGAACTTTTATTGCTTCAAGTGCTTTTATATTAAAAGTACAAGATATGGTAATTAACTCCTTTACATAATACAGTGATCAGTATTCTTTAATCGAGGGCTTTGTGACTCTGAGGAGGATCACTGACTATTGTAAGGGTACTCTTACAATAGTCCTTTTGGGGATGAAAGTACATTCTTTATGATAAACTCAAACTGTCCCTCACTCTTCTTCTATAGCTACTCACCTTTGCTCTCATTTAGTTCTAAGTTTAAAGCATTTTTAAATACTAATTATACTTCCTATGAGTCTTTATCAAGAGCTCTATCCCTATCCTTAAAAGCTAGTTTTCCCCGAGTTCTTTGGCATTCTCGCCTGGCTCCCCCTCTCTTCCAACCTCATTTCCTTTCACGCTCTCTCTCATCAAGCCGTCTTGACAATCCCACTAGTTTTGTGCACTTTAACATAGTTGTAATTCCCATCCCGACCCACATCAGTATGCTACACTTTAGGCTTACAGTTGCGTCCTCCCAGATTTGTACTGTTTTCCACATGTTGGAGACGTGTAAAAACATGAAGCAGAAACTTTAGAATCTTTCCTTAAAAACCAGTGCACTACCAAGTTAACACGTTTTTTTTTTAAATGTTGGTTTTAATGGTTTCTTCTTTTTACTCTCTCTTTGTCACAACTGAACTTCCTTGCCTTACATCTGGCAAGCATCTCCTGCTTAATGTAACCTAGTGTGATGAGGGTTACAAATGTGAAGCATCCACTCTACATTCTGTTGGCACAAAGTTCAAGCTCTAGACAAACATACGATTTACCCATTTCTTTTTTCCCTCCCTCCCTCCCTCTCTCTCTTTCACCCTTTCTTTCTCTCTCCCCCCCCCTCTCTCTCTCTCTCTCTGTTTTTGGAGACAGGGTTTTCTGTGTAACAGCCCTGACTGTCCTGCAACTCATTCTGTAGACCAGGCTGGCCTTGAACTCACAGTATCTGCCTGCTTCTGTCTCCTGAGTGCTAAGGTTAAAGGCATGTGCCCCCACCACCTGGCAGGTTTGCCCATGTTCTTGCCTACCTTATTTATAGCCTTGTCCATCAGCACTCCACAAACAGCCCTTACTTCTGCAGGGTTAAGCTTCTGGTCTGTGTTCTCATAAAACCGTTTCTTCCAACAGAGGTCAGGTTAAATGAGTTAGCACTTATCATAATCCATCTTGCCTGCATAGGTTAACAGCCACTCTTCTCATCCCTTAGTACACTAAGCATCTCTCTGTGATTTCATCACTTACGTGCTTTATAATGACCATTTGCTTTTCTTACAAGCATGAATATGCTCCCAAATACCAAAGACAGTAATATGTGTTTAGGTCTGTTTCTAGTCTCAGTCATAGCTGCTGGTCCTCGAAGCTGGTATGATAAATGCTTCCTAGACAAAGTAATGTTTATCTCATAGCTTCGTTTTGAGATTGTATTAGAGAATTGATTTTGTCGTTCATGACTAATTATTAGTCTGCTTTTTATTAGAGATTGGAATGTCACAGATTCCTTTAGCTTCAAAACTACTCTTCCTTGATGTCTCCTTCAAAACTACTCTTCTTTAATGTCTACATCACAAGGATTTGAGCTTTTACACAACTCATTTTGCAGAAATGGTATCTTTTGCTATTTTTCATTTAAAGAAACTTCTTCAAGCTCTGAGATTGTGTCTTCCTTGTACTGACTAATTTTTTTCAGCATTGGTTAATCCGAGACCACTTTGATTCTATGACTGGGGATGTGTATATGTAATTTAAGGACTGAGATAGCTGTTGGCACTAGAGTTGCTAGACACAAGGCCCTCCACAGAATCATTTAGAGAGTGTTCCTGTTTTTACTTATGATAGCATATTTGCTTATAATACAGTGGGGTATTGATGTAATGTAGTTAAGAGTACAGTAAATGTTATATAATGAAGAAATATAGATGCACAAAAGGTCTTTGAAAGTTCAACATTCTTTCTTGATTAAAAAAAAATCCTGAAGAAAATACAAATAGAAGAAGCCTTTCAATGTAATAATGGCTATACTAGGCCCCATATATAATGTGCATTATACTCAAAAGAAAAAATGAGTATTTTCTTATCTGAAACAAATGCACCCACTCTCTCCATCTTATCAGCGTAATGTTTGAACTCTAAGCTAGAGCAGTAAAATAAGAAAAAGAAATCCGAAGACTACAAAGAGAAAAGGACAAAATCTAAACACTCCCATTTTCAGATGACATGATTCTATACTTAAAAAACTCTAAGAACTCCAGCATGAAGCACTTATCCCTAGAAACATTTGCCGAAAAATATCAGGATGTAAAAACAGCATTAAAAAACCAGTTGTCTTACTTTAGACCAATTACAGCTTTTCAGAAAAAATTCCATTCACAATGCTTTCAATATAATAAAATACATAAGAATAAAACCCCTAACCATAAAGGTTACAAAACAAGAAGTGGAAGAAAAACAAGAGTTCTCATGACCATGAATTGGGAGCTGATGTTATAAATATGGTTGTATTATTAAAAATGATTTTCAGATTAAGCACAATCTCCAACAAAACCTCATAAAACTAAAACATATAATCCTAAAATTCACACAAAAGCAAAACTGTCAGAATAGCCTAAAGTTTCCTAAGCAGAAAAACCAATGCTGAAAATATGAAAATGCATAATCTTAAATTGTATTAAAGACCCGTAGTCACAAAAATTGAATGATACTGGCATGCAAAAAAAAAAAAGAGATGCAGATGGTTCTAATTTACTCTCTATTGCTGAGAAAAAACACTAACCAAGACTAACGTGGACAGGTAAAGCATTTATTTCGGTCTACAGATCATAGTCTACCATTCCATCATAGATGTGAAGCCAGGGCAGGAGCTCAAGACAGGAACTAAAGTAGAGACATTGGAGGAATACTGCTTGTTTCCTCTGGCTTGCAAAGCTATCTTCCTTGTACAAAGCCCAGGAGGACCCCGGTCTACCATCCCAAGGATGGCACTGCTCACATTGGCCTGGGCCATCCCACATCAACATCAATTACCAACCAAGAAAATAGATCACAGGGATGCCCACAGGCCAGTCTTATGGAAGCATTTCATCAAAGAAAGTTTTCTCTTAGAAGTGTGTCGAGTTGACAACCAATGGTTAGCCATCACAGAAGATAGTAGAATAGAGGATTTAGAGATAAATCCAAAGATATAGCCACCAAATTACAAAGTTGTCACAAACATACACTGTGTATGTGGGAGTATCTCCAGACAGTATCTTTCAACAAATGATGCTAAGGGGCTTCAGTGAAAGTGTTGTAGAAAAACACTTAAGATAAAGGCACAGGCAACACATTTCTGAGAAGGGCTTTAGTAGCACAGGAGACACTTCCAAGAATGGACAGATGGGGTTGCATGCAATTAAAAAGCTTCTGCATAGCAAAGGTCACAAGCAGCAGAAGATGCCAGCCTACAAAGTGTAGAATATTGCCGGCTGCACACCAGATGGAGCATTAATATCTAGAATAATTAAAAAGTGAACAAAAACCTAATCAACAAACAGGCTAATGGCATGAGTGGACAGTTCAGAAGAGGAATACAAACACCCCAAAACACTTTTCACATTTCATTATGGGTGTAGGGCAGTGGGTACAAGCATACAAAGGTCAGAGTGAGTGTGGAAGTAAAGGCTAACTTTGGAAGTTGTTTCTCTTTTTTCATTCAATACAGGAGAGGATGTAGAGGAGTCTTAATTTACTGCTGGTGGCCTGAATATGTAAATTCAGGCAGCCACTATAGAAATCACCATGGAACGTCTGAGAAAGGTGAACAGAACTGCCATATCAGTCCTGGTTATGCACTTGAAGAATTCTAAGTCAGAATGCCACAGGGATAATTGTCTAGATGTCCATCAACACACTTGGTATGATTTTATTGTTCTTAAAGACACGGTTTCACTTTTGTAATCCTTGCTGTCCTGGAACTTTGAGGCTGGCTTTACCCTCAGAGAGTGATGGATAGCCTAGATATCCATCAACAGGTATATGGGGAGGAAGACTAATGTAGGGTAATAGAATGTGTATGGCATGGAAATAGAAAGGGAGATGATTTGGAGAAGAGGGGTACCATCAGGGAAGAAGAAGGGATGGGGGAGCAAAGAGAAGGGAAAGATGACTAGGCACATGTGTGAAAATGCCCTAGTGAAACCACTTTGTATGCTAACTTAAAAAATGGTTTAAAATGATCACCAGAGTAGTCAGAAAGTTTGAATTTTCCTATTTATACATACATTCCTATTTATACATACTTTCCTATTTATTCAGCAAGTTATTCAATCTCTGGCCCAAGAAGAGCTGCCAGCATATATCCCTTTAATCCCAGCACTCAGAAGGGATGCAAAGGCAGGTGGATCTCTATAAGTATAAAGCCAGCTTCATCTAGAGAGAGTTCCAGGCCAACCAGGATTACAAAGTAAAACTGTACCTTAAAAAATGTTCATACCAAATGTGTAAATGGATGTGATGACAGCAGTGTTATTATAATCACCAACATAAAGGTAACCCAAGTGTCCTTTTGAGTTAAAGGACACAAATAGTGTGATAGATTTCATATTATAGAATATAGCTCAACCATAGAAAAGAATAAAGTATGAAAAACACTATACATGTGCTATAACATAGATGGAAGACAAAAATGTACAGATTGACAGAAACCTAGCACACAGGTTATATGCTGTACACAGTCGCCTATGCGGCATGACCTGCCTAGGAAAACCACAGATAATGGTTTCAAGAGATGAGAGAGGAAAACATAAGTGCTAATGAATGAGAACTCTTCTGGATTTAGGCAGTGAGGATGGTTTCTCAAATTTGCTAGCACTAAAGCAACAGCAAAGCCCACTGAATTATCCATTTAGAGAAGGAAAGAAATCAAGATGACTTTCTTCATTATGTTGAATTGGAAATAGTTGGAAACTGGGCCAGGCATCTGTTACTGAGAACTCCAGGCTATTGTTTGAAACATTTTAATTGTGGTATATTGAACCACAATTAAACAAACAATCCTGAGATAATTTTCTTATATGTTTGAGAGTAGTAAATTTAAGCAACCACTTTTTTAAAAATCTACATCTGACTTTGTTTTTCCACATATCCTTCCTCTGTAGCAAACATGACTTCAGCAGGCCTGGTGGAAGAGGAGATTATGCATTAGTTATTGTATGGTACTTTATTATTCTGAATACCCCTCTAAAACATTGGGGAATGTTGATCCTGGGGCCTTGAATGGTTTATGATGGTCTAGATAGGGTTTATTAGATTTTGGATTATTTTTGAGTATGGAGAATTGACCATAATTAAGGATAAGGATAAGTATTATGAATTGAACATTGTCTACCCCTACTCCAAATTTACCTGCTGGGCCCTATAATAAGGTTGGGGGTTGGAGTCTTTCCAGGAGTTTCTAGAGGTCCTGAGATGAAGCCATTATGGTGGAGTTGGTGCTCTTATGACAGATGGCAAGAAAGTGATAACCTGAGTATTCTTGAAGAGTGCCCTCCCCTGACCAGGAAGAGGGCAAATACAGGCTGGATTCAGAGTTGATCTTGAAGTTCCAAGCTTAGAGCCAGGAGAGGTAATGCTTGTCATTGAAAATAATCCACTTTCGGTAGCCTGATAAAGAAATTAGCTTAAGAAGTTGAGATGGAGAGATATCAGTGTTGATAAACAGTCTGGTGTCTAGATGAAAGGACAAAGGGAAGTGATTGAACGAACAAAGGCAATCCAGCATAGATGGTAAGGACCCCTTTGCAATAACTAGTAAAAATGACAATGATAATTGCATGGTAGACCTTGTATTGACCCCATTAAAAACAATGAAGTGTGTTTATGATCAGTAAAGGAGAAGCCTCATACAGTGAGAGGCTGCTTTGTTTCTCAGTGTGCCAATCTTTATTCCCATATCTATTAAATGGGAATAATTATGTTACAAGTTTTAAGAGGATCAGATTAACTAATATGTGAATAATTCCCTTAGTATGTTGCTAATATATGGGTACCACACTCACAGAACAGAGGACTTGTTTTCTTTAAGAACATGTTGCATGGTTACTTTTTAATGTAAAAATCATATAACTTCCAATACACTAAAGTGATAATACATGATATCTTCATCTGTTTGAGAACACAGGCCCTGCCGGACCAGCTGTCCCTCCACTTACAGGCTTGCCTACGGAATACAACATTCCACAGCATCCTGGTGCCATCTCTTTATATTATCCTATTGGTAGTACCCATCCTATTCAGTACCAGCCTGGCAGATATCCTATGACCAATCAACCTGCTCCAGTAATGTGGATGCCAGGACCAACTCCTATGCCCAACTGCCCTCCTGGTCTGGAATACTTAGCTCAGGTACTGTAATTCATCAAAAACATTTTCCTTTGAAGTATGCCCCTGGGGTGCGAACAGAGGAAACAAGGTGTTGGCTAGAGTGAATAGGGTTGCTGACGACAGTGGCTGGCTCGCTGAAAGCCATGATGGTGGATTTACAGGTAGACAGTGGGTACAAGGACACATTCATAGGACACATGAGTTCTTTTTGATGGAATAAAAATGACTTTCAAATTATTCAATGTGACTTTCTCAAGAAAATAAGAAAAATAAGAATGAGAGTCACTAACCTGATGCTATGCCATTTACTTAGAAGTAAAGTGTTCACATTAAGAAAAAGAGAGTAAGAAGAGAGCACTAGACAAGGGGAGACGTGGGCCACAACTTCTCAACATCCCAGATACCTTAACATTCCCGAGCCCCCAAACACATAAATCTAAGTAAGTATAAGATACTGCTTCAAGGGCTGGAGAGAGATGGCTCAGAGGTTAAGAGTACTGGCTACACTTCCAAAGGTCCTGAGTTCAATTCCCAGCAACCACATGGTGGCTCACAACCATCTGTAATGAGATCTGATGCCCTCTTCTGGCCTGCAGGGACATATGCAGGCAGACCACTGTATATTTAATAAAAATAAATAATTTTCTTTAAAAAAAGATACTGCTTCAAGTCAAAATCCATGTCTTCTTAATACAGCACAGTGACTGCCAAATTTCTTGTACATATAAATCAAAGAGCCAGAATAAAAGCTGTAACACTGTTGTGAGAAGTTTTGGTGGATAAACCATGTTGGTTGTCATGTTGTTAACACACAGAGGCATGCCCTACAGATGCTGGCTGTGGACACTATTAGTTACACACTCTTGTGTCGTTTCTCTGATAGGTGGCTTGAGGTGACACATACAGATCTTGTGCTACTTTGTTAAGACTACCAAGAGGCTTTATCCACTCACGACAGCTTTAGAATCTTTCCAGAGCTATGTATTTACCAGTGACTCCACATGTTTGTTTATTTCCTGCTGGCACAGCACCTCACTAGGAAACTTTGGCATCAACAGTGATCAGAACATTTTGCTCTGCAGTAGACACTTTTACCATGTAGTCAACACTTTTATTTTTATTTCTCTATTTTAATTTCTTAGTATTTTACAAAGGGAACTGTAAGCAATTGTAGGATCCATTTTGGTATCTTATATGAAATGATCCCTTATTAATTTGTAAGTTTTACATTAAACATGGACTGTGTCCTCCTATATCCTTTTGTAGCTAATCACACAATTTCATCCATAACCAGTTGTTTTTTCCTTGTTAGTACACTCACATACCTTTCATTATTTAATGAATTTTGATGAAATGCAGCTCTCCATCCCCTAGTTGACAGATTTTAATACTGTGTCATCACATTCTTTTTTTTTGATGATTAAAATTAATTCTGGTTTTCTGTCTTCTAATTGCTTTTGCTCTGTTCCCACAGCTGGACAGCATACACGTGCTTCAGCATTTTGAGCCTCTGGAAGGTATGTATAATGGTGTTTTGACTAGCATTGTGTTTTGAGTAGCAATATTTTTTAAAAGATGTGTATATTTATTATGTATACAGTGTTCCATCTACATGTATGCACCAGATCTCATTACAGATGGTTGTAATCAACCATTTGGCTGCTGGGAATTGAACTCAGGACCTTTGGAAGAACAGCCAGCAGCGAGTGTCCTTAACCTCTGAGCCTTCTCTCCATCCCCTTGATTAGCAGTGTTTTAATCAGATGGAAATTTGTATTACTTCATACCTAGTGCCTTATTTTTTGTCAATGAGCTCTTAGTGATTCAAAGAGAGAAGACTATTCCCTAGTACCTTATCTTCACAAAAGCAATAGAGTGAATTTTCTATGTAGTTTTATCGATTAATAATCCATACACTGATAATCTCTTAGACTCAGAAAAGACTTGCATCTAATCTGGCTAGTCCCTTGGACCACGTGTCCATTTTTCTTCCTCTGCATTCACCTTATTTTGAAGAGTACAAGAAGAAGAAGGTGAGAGGTGGTGGGAGCTAGCCAGTGCCCCCACACTCTGCTAGGGTCAGTGGCAAAGAGAAAGCAGAGTCTAAGCCCGCTGAGTTTCAGTCTGTGGCTGTTGCTATGGAAGTCTGAACAAATGATCCCAGTCAGGTGATACTGTGCTCTTCTCAGTTGCCTGCTTGCTTACCCACTCTCGGGTAGGAACTGGGAACACCCCTTTGGGCACCACACAGGGCTCTGATTTTTCTAGATTTATTTTCTTATCTTCGGGAAGCATGTCCCAAGTCATTTCATCGGTTTTACATGCTGATTAATTCATGATCTGATGTCTGGTTCTTTAAAATGTTTTAGTACTAAAATTTTCTGAATTCTTTTATTCCAGGAAAACTGTATTAACTATTACTTTATGTGGAAAAACTTAAATAATTTCTCATTAAGCTTAGCAATTGTTTGAAATTCTTAAAATGCTTAACCCTCATGGCTCACATGGTTGGATATCACCTGAAATTAAAAAAAACTATTTGGCTTTCATAAGTCCTAACCTAACCATACTTTTTTCCTTCCTTCCTTCCTTTCTTCCTTCCTTCCTTCCTTCCTTCCTTCCTTCCTTCCTTCCTTCCTTTCTTCCTTCCTTTCTTCCACTCTCTCTCCCTCCCTTCATCCTTCCCTTCCTTCCTTCCTTTCTCTTCTTTTAATAGCAAAGGCAACTTGAGGCCTGTCTTGACTGGTTCTAATTTCAGATTCTTTCTTCATTCTAACTTTTAGTGATGACAGGTTTTGAAACTAATAATAGGTATGATATCAAGAACAACATAGACCAGATGGTTTACATCGTAACTGAAGACACAGATGACTACACCAGGAATGCCTATCGGAACCTACGACCCTTTGTGCTCCGGGTCACTGACTGCCTGGGCCGAGAGATCATGACCATGCAGAGGCCTTTCCGATGCACCTGCTGTTGCTTCTGCTGCTCCTGTGCAAGGCAAGAGGTAAGAGAACAGGAGTGGAACTGACACTTGCTTCCTGACCTGCCCTTTACAATGTGATCTGCCTTTTCCTTCCGATACTACATGGGATGGAGATTTCTGACCCTACCATTCAGAATAAAACTGAAACTGAGTAGAGGGGAGGAAGGAAGCTGAGTTATTTCACAGGACAGAAATACACAATTTTCCTTTTTCTTCCCAAGTGAGAGATGGTGGATCAAGTACAACTTGAGGCTGTTTTGTGAATAACTGCTTTCTGATCAATTAGGTACTTACAGGGATTTCCAGTAGTCATATGATATGTAATGGCACCCACATATTCCCCAGGTGTCAAATTGGAAAGAGCTTTTGATTGCTGTACCCATCACAGTCTACACCTTTGTGCAAAAAAAAAGAGTCCTAAAATAGATGGAATGCCAGACTGGAGTGCCCTGTCGATGACAGAGCTAGACCTACAGTACAAAGGCTCTTTATTATGGCTTGGTCCCTCCCCTTTGACATACACAGGTTCAGAAAAAGAAAGCATTACTGAAAAAAAAAACCCTATGCCTGTGTCACAGTCTCTGTGAGTTCATGTGCGTTAGTCTTTGTGCCTGGAAGATGCCATTTCCTTAGAGTCATTCATCATCTCTGGTTCTTAGGCTTTTTCCACCCTCTCTTCAGAACAGATGCTAAGGTTTGAGGTCTGGTGTCAATGAAGATATTCCATTTATGAATGAGTGCTCCAAAGTCTCTCACTCTCTTCACATTGGCCAGTTGTGTGTCTTTATGTTAATTCTCACCTACTGCAAGAAGCTTCTCTGATGAGGATCGAGGCTCTGCTCTGTGGCTATAGCGATATGTTCCTTTATCACAAAATGGTAAATTTTCCTCCATGCCCATGGCCTATCTAATCTCATGTTCTTGGCCATTTGGATCCCTGGAATGGACCAAGAAGTATGATCATGTGTCACGAAGTATGATCTTCTTAATGTGTTCTTGAATTCAGTTCCCAATATTTTACTGTTAGGTTTTTGGCTGTTGAGCTGGAGAGTTGCTCTATAGGTTTTGTTGCTGGTGGTGATGGTGATGGGGTTTTGTTGTTGTTGCTGTTGCTGTTGTTCTGCCTTTATTTGGTTTTGGTACCAGGGTAATACTACCTTTGCTCAATTAATTTGCTTGCTTCTCTTACCTTCCAATTTGAAAAATAGTTTAAGACATTAACTCATTCTTAAAAGTTCAGTCAAATTTAGCTCTGGATGTCCTAGATATTTTTTTAGTACGGGGATACAGTAATGTCTGCTTTAATCTCACTGTTATTGATCTGTTTAAGTTATTTCTATCTTTCTGATTTAATTTTGATAGATCATAAGTGTTTAGCTGTTTGGAAAGTTTTCATAGCATTGCCTAAAGGTACTTCTGGATTAAATAGAATTTGTTTTTAAATTCATCCTCTTGCCTATAATTTTATTATTTTGTGCCCTACTTTTACTTTGGTTCAAGTGGCTAGGGATTTCTCAAACTTTTTTTTTTTTTAGATAAAATATTTAAGTTGATTCTGTGTATCCTTTTCGTCTTTACTTTATCAGTTTCTACCCTAATCTTTATAATTACTTGCTTTGTACTGCATTTTGATTTGGCTTGTTATTGATTTTCCAGAACCTTTGAGTGGACCATTTGAGACCTTATTTTCAATGCAAGCTCTCCCAGCTGTAATGCTTCCCTTAGAACTGCCCTGTCTGTGTCTTACTGGTTTGAGAAGTTTTGTTGCTATTTTAGTTTGAATCTATCATTGTTTTTATTTTCTCCTTGATTTCTTCACTGATTCAGTATTCATTGAAAAGGTGTAAGTATTTGTCTAATTCCTATAGTTTCCTTCATGTTGATTTTAGGGTGTTTTTTTCTGTTGTGATCTGATAGACTATAAGGAATTGTTTCAAGTCCCTTGTCTTTGTTCAGGCTTGCTTCATGGCCTACAGTGCCATCAATTTTGAGATAACCCAGACCCAGAAAGACAGACATGGTTATATACTCATTCCTAAGGAAAAGAATAACCAGGCTACAGTCCATACCCCTGAGAAGCTAGGTAACAAGGAGGACCCTAAGAAAGACATGCATGGATGCCCCTGGGAAGAGGAAATAGAGAAGATCTCCTGAGTAAATTGGTATCTCTGGAGTGGGGGTAAGGGTGGGAGGAGTGAAGGAGAGGGGGAGGGAGAACATGAGGGAACATAATGGATGAGTTGGGGGAGGGATAGAAGGAGCGAGCAAAGATAGAGATATCTTGATAGAGGGAGGAGCCATTATGTGGTTAGAGAGAAATGTGGTGCTAGGGAAACTTCCAGGAATCCACAAGGATGACCCCAGCTAAGGCTCCTAGCAATAATGGAGAGAGTGCCTGAACTGGCCTTCCCCTGTACCTAGATTGATGACCACCCTAATTGTCATCATAGAACCTTCATACAGAAAGTGATGCAAGCAGATGCAGAGATCAACAACTAAGCACTGGGCTGAGCTCCTGCAGCCTAGTGGAAGAGAGGGAATAGGGATTATATGAGAAAAGGGATGAAGGTCATGATGGGAAAACCCACAGAGACAGGTGACCTTAGCTAGTGGGAGCTCACAGACTCTGAATTGATAGCTGGGGAGCCTGTACAGGACCGACCTAGGTCATCTGAATGTGAGTGACAGTTCTGTGTCTCAGGCAGTCTGTGGGGCCACTGGCAGTGAGACCAGACTTTATCCACAGTGCATGAGTTGGTTTTTTTGGAGCCCATTTCTTATGGAGGATAACTTGCTCAGCCTCAGTATGAGGTGGAAGGGTGCTTCCTCCTGCCTCAACTTGATATGCTTCTTTCTCTTTTGTTTCTTACTGTAGTTGTCATGTAGGAGATTTAGTTTTGCTGCTTATGATTCTTTAAGTGAAGCAGTCATGTTAAATGTATTTGTTGAGAAGACATGAAAGTTGTAGATGAAGCAAAGTTCATTACTACATTGTTGTTTTGTTTTCTTTTCTTTTCTTTTTTTTTCAATGTAGTGTTTCTATGTGTATACTGATTGTCCTGGAACTCACTCTGTAGACCAAGTTGACCTCAAACTCATGAGACTCAGCTGCCTTTGCCTCCCAAGGGCTGGGATTAAAGACGTGGGCCACCACTTGCTCAAAGGTCTTTATTATGGCACAGCAACATGAATGATTCATGTCAGGTCCTCTTTGCCTCAGACCGTTTAGAATTGACAGGGAGAGGATACAAATCTAGCCAGACAATGCTGTTAGGAACACTGGGCTTATCTGTGTCCAGTCCAGAACACTGGACTGAACTGGAATCTATATCAAGCAGTTCAGTCGTAATTAATCCTGTCCTTTGCCTCACAGTAAAACATGACCTCTTCTCTTTAGAGTGCTTTTGGAAATACAACCCTGCAAATGGCCTCAGGGAAACATGAGTCCCTCCGAGCATTAATTCCCCTTGCCCTGGAATGACCATGAAAATGTCCAGGTGTGTGCACATGAGTGGTATGGGTGTGCATTGTGCACATACAACATCATAACGCCTGTTACTATTTCCTATGCAGCTGGAAGTGCAATGTCCTCCCAGTGCCACCATTGGATTTGTTGCAGAACACTGGAATTTATGCAGAGCCACTTACAGCATCCAAAATCAGGAGAAAGAGAGTATGATGAGAGTGCGTGGGCCGTGTGCAACCTACGGCTGTGGTTCAGATTCTGTCTTCGAGGTCAATACATATGTTGCTTCTACATTGTCCATTATAACCTCATAATGTTCTTGCCTTCAGTTTTTATGTGAATAGTATGAAGAAAAAGTTAATCGCAAGTTGACAGCAAATCCTTTTCACATGAAGAAAAAGTTAATCGCAAGTTGACAACAAATCCTTTTCACATGGTTTCTTATGGTTACTTGCCATTTTCCAAATGTGAATGGCATTGCCTTTATAAAAAAATGGGATTTTTTCCCCATTAGAACTTTAAAACTTTTGAGAGTAAACATCATAATTAGATCAATAACTGTTCTTGATGTATCATCTTTTTTTCTAGTGATTTTTAGAATGGGAGTAAAGGTTTTAAATGCAAAATCTAGCAAATCACAACACTTAGAGAATTCATAAGGGCATAGATATAATGAATGGCAGGGCTATAGTGCAACATTTTCTCAAAAAAGAGCAATTTTTTGTTTTGCATTTTTCCCAGGGACTGGCAAAGAAATTGCTAGAAAAAAAGCCCTGAGGTTTGGGAGACTTTCTCAAAGCCTTTTAAGAAGATAAGACTTGCAACACACTAAATTGATATCACTATCATCATTATTATTAGTTATTATTCCTTCTCCTACTTCCTATAATACAAAAAAGCCTTCTAGTTTTTATTTTATATCACCATGTAATGAAACATCATTCACTTATTAAGAGTGTTGTAGAAAATGTCAACAAACCAGGTTTCAGGTGCAGGTTGTGTGAGATCATTCCGTTACTAGGTGACATTAAAAGCTAGGTAAGTGGTATTTTTACTGTCAAATGTTGAGGTCTCTTTTTTAGAAGTTGAAGCCCATTCTTATACCTAGATCTGCTGAGAAAGGTTGGGTTTAACCCACAGGGGATTGAGTGGTGTGCAGTGTATATTACACACCCCTTTGCTTTGTTTAGAGGCTCCCTTGATTGGAGGTGACTTCCAATTCCTAAATTCTCACCCTTTGCTACAGAAAAGAATTTAATCATCAATTCTGACAAAATTTCCAAAAGATATATTTAAGGAGGAGGAAAAGTCACTAGATTGGGGGTTTTAAGGTATATCCCAGGCCAGTTACTAACAGCTTCAGGACACTTCATCCTAAGATTTCTCATTTGAAATGATGTCATTAATGGGGTTCTTTCATTGCATTATATATTATCCTATCATAAACTGCTTCTAAGAAGAGGATAGAGGCATGTCCCTCGACACTTTTCAGCCATCATAAAGTCCCACTCTTGTCATTGCAGGTCAGCTCTCTAGATGGAGCATCTAACATCGGCAGTATTATCAGGAAGTGGAATGGCTTTTTATCAACAATGGGAAACGCTGACCACTTTGAGATTTGCTTCCCTTTGGATCTGGACGTGAAGATGAAAGCGATGATTTTTGGCACTTGCTTCCTCATTGTAAGCCTTTTGCTGTGGGCTTGAGAGCATCATTTCGTCTGATGAGAAGCAGTATTCTATAGGAGAAAATTCATTTTTAGCTAGGCCAGCTTCTGTCTGTGCCACTTCTAGGCGCAGGTTCAGCGCTGGGTGACGGGGTTTACAGGTTTGTAGCAGGGAGAAAGAAAAATACTGTCATCACAAAGTGATCAATCTGAGCTGAGTAAAGGCTGCTGGGGCATACCTGGAGGGTGTCAGACTTCCTATTTGTTTCCTATCATCTTTCTCACTATTTCAAAACAGTTGTCCTGTGATAATTAGTATAATAAAGTAACTACAAAGCAGCTGCCCTTTTCCTCTTGCATGTAAACTGTAATCGTGCTCGTCAGTGTTCTATCACTCTCAGTTTTACTCCAAGGTTTTCCTTCAGTCAATGCTAAAAATTAGTCGGTGCTGAATATGAAAAGCTTTATTATCCATCTGCATTCTCACGGGTTAGCCATACTCATAAATATTTCATTAGATTATTTACTTTTACTGGAATAGGATGTTCCTGTGATAAATTACGAAGACTACTATATGCATTGGTATAATTATTTCTATCTATCTGCCATTCATTTCTCAATCTAAATAATATAATTCCTTTTCCCATTTCAGGATTTCATGTACTTTGAAAGGACTCCTTCATGGCGTGCATCAAGATAGAGGAATCAAGCAAAGCATCAGTTGAAAACAAAATTAGAGAAATGTACATTGGACTCACAGCCAGCCTTCAGTTATTCACAAGTATATTTCTCTGGCTTGAACATTGTTTTCACTGGTATAAGCTCAAGAATACAGTCAGAATACGTGTCCCAGTACCTTGTACATTTACTTACATGGCACATTTAACATTCACACACACTTTATATCTGAATGTTTATCCTGAAGTCGAGGATTACATATTGTATCTCATTTGACATTTTTTCAAAATCAGTCTAATGACCAGGGTGTCCTAATGACAAACAGTTTATAAAAACTGAATGTAAAAATTGTATCATTGTTCAACACTTCTTGACCTGATTTCCATGTTAAACAATTTTTTACACACAAACAATCAGAAAACACAGTAGATATGTTGCCTCCACATTCTCTCCATTATCAGTGAGGACTATGGAGGACCGGCAGGTCATACTAAGGACAGTCGGTGTATGTATGAATAAACCGACTAGTGAGTCTCTCACTCTGGCTTCCTACCTGCATGTGGACTGTATTCTTTCATGTATGTTTCCTTTTAGAGGTTATTAAATGAAGATTAAGAGAAGAGGCTTAGCCCAGCACTCTTTTTGAAACAAAATACAGGTGCTTCACTTTCAATTACACTAATCTTTTTATGATAAAGTTTGGTTTACTCAGTTATTTGTAACAGATTATTTCTTGCTGCTATTCATTTTTATAAAAATATGATATATGGATTTTTTTCTAAAAACTCAATACCTTATATTTTAAATTCAACTCCAATCTTGACTAGACGTATATTTTGCATATAAACCAGATAAACAGAGCTTGTGTATGACCTTGTCATTTCACCCACCCACAGCCCTGTATTCCCACACTTACCTTACATTGATAGTGCAAGTCAGGATACTTTACAACTCTGTGTTTCTTACTTTAGTGTTTGTGATACTAATACTTCTCTAATAGAAAAAAGTCTTAAGCATAATAAGGTGGTGTCATATTTTAATGTAATTCATGCAATTTTTGTATCTCAGAATGGAATTTCATTGTATCAAATTGACCAACGTAACTAAAAAATAAACAGACTCTTTTTTTATACTTAGTGATTTCTTGTCCCCTTAGGTTTTTAGACTTTTAAATAAACATGTAATAGAACTAATTACAAGATGGTATTTTATTTCCTGAGTTGTGACTGAGTCTGAATGCTTTCCAGTGAGATATTAAAAGTAATGGCTTATTAATTACTAAGCTCTTTTCATTCTTGTATAGATTTACTAATTAATTCCTGAGGCACTGAACAGTTTTTAAATATTTTGTCATTTATATTTGATAATTTGATGATATTTTTTCCTTTCTTTATTGATTTTATTGAACTATACTTTTTTCTCTGCTCTCCTCCCTTCCTCTCCTCTCCCCTTCAACCCTCTCCCATGGTCCCTATGCTGCCAATTTACACAGATCTTGTCTTTTTCTACTTCCCATGTATATTAGATCCATGTATGTCTCTCTTAGAGTCCTCATTGTTGTCTAGGTTCTCTGGGATTGTGATTTGTAGGTTGGTTTTCTTTGATTTATGTTTAAAACCCACTTATGAGTACATATGATAATTGTCTTTCTGGGTCTGGGTTACCTCACTCAATATGATGTTTTCTAGATCTATCATTTTGCCTGCAAATTTCAAGGTGTCATTATTTTTTCTGCTGTGTAGTACTCCATTGTGTAAGTGTACCACATTTTCCTTATCCATTTTTCAGTCGAGGAGCATTTAGGTTGTTTCCAGGTTCTGGCTATGACAAACAATGCTGCTATGAACATAGTTGAGCACATGTCCTTGTGGTACAATCGATGAATGTATATTTATCATCCCTACCTTAACCTTTCCCATTAACTCCCCCTAGATCCTCTCCTACCTCCCGACAGTAATTCAGATCCTTTTCTTGTTTTGAGATGTTGTATGAGTACTGTATTATATCATTTCCACCACATACTTATCCCCCTCTAAATTCCTTGTTCGTCCCTCTCCCTCTCAAATTTGTAACCTCTTATTTAGATAAGACACGCACAAGCACACACCTGCACTCACACACAAGCAAGCATGCACACAGCCTGATAAGTTCATATGTATATAGGTAGGATTGACCACTAAGGATTGGATAATGTATGAGAGGCTAATCCTTGAAGATGACCAATTATCCCCATTTTAGCTAGCATTAATTGCCCATAGCTAATTCATCTATGGATGAGGCCCCTTGAGATTTCCCAATCCATGTAGGAAAGTCGACTAGTATTGTTATTCTGCAGGTCTTACTTAGACCACCATGCTGTTATGATGTCTTGAGTGCAGCTTCCCTGTCATTCATGTATTGAAAGCACTATTTCATTTCAATCCTTCCTGTTCTGTAGTTTTTACGATCTTTCTGCCCCTCTTCAGGGATGTTCCCTGAGCCTCAGGTGTAGGAGTTGTGTTGTAGATGTATCAGTTGGGATGGGCACCCTGTGGTCAGATGTTCTTTGCTCTGTATTCTGTTCTCTGAAGGACTTCTGTGATGGTCTCCATTTGCTGCAAAAGGAAGCTTCCTTGGCTAAGTGTTGTTGTTTGTGTGTGTGTGTGTGTGTGTGTGTGTGTGCGTGCGTTGGTTTTTTGAGACAAGGTTTCTCTGTGTAGCTTTAATGACTGTCCTGGAACTTGTTCTGTAGTCCAGGTTGGCCTCGAACTCATAGAGATCTGCCTGTCTCTGCCTCCCAAGTGCTGGGATTAAAGGCGTGAACCACCACTGCCCGGCTGTGTTTATACCAGTTTATATTTGCTTAAAATTTCACTGCCAACCCTCATTGAAGAAGCTTCTTATTGCAGCAGACAGACTGTTACAGAAATCCCCAAGTGGTCAAAATACAGAGAACAAGTGAGAGTCTTACGCCCAGCCCCAATTAATATTTGACATTTATTTTATTTTATCAAAAATTTTAGCCAGGTGCTGGTGGTACACACCTTTAATCCCAGCACTTGCAGGTAGGGGCAGGCAGATCTCTGTAAGTTCAAGGCCAGCCTGGTCTACTAAAGCTAGTTCCTGAACAGTTGGAGCTCTTACACAGAGAAACTCTGTCTTGAAAAGCCAAAACAACAAAAAGATTTCATATACGAGTACTATATTTATATCATTTCTATCATATACTCTCCCTGTAGTTTCCTTGTCCCTCCCACTCCACCTGTAAAACACAACTCCTATACCTAAGACTCCGGGAACATCACAGAGGAGGAGGCAAAAGACAGTAAGAGCCAAGTCACTAAGATATCTGCTGTGATATATTCTCTTCCAAAAGAAAAAATAAAGGAGAGAACATGAAATGTACTGGTTAGGGACAAGGGCTAAGAGTGGGAAGTGAATGTGATCAAAATATGAATAATGTCAAAATTCTCAAATAATTAATTAAAACACTATTTTTGGAGATTCTTATCTGTCTGCCTGTCTAGATCCTTAGGATGAAAATGGGAATTATATTCATTTAAGAAAGTGTCAGTCATAGGTCCTCCTTTATAGTCCACAACATCACCATCCATGGGCAATTGGCTAGGTTTAGAGTATTGGACCTGAATTCCCTACTATTAAGCAGACCTTCAGTTCAATTAGGCAGCTGTTAGTTACTCTAGGGATATAAATGCCTCTATAGTACCCTAGGTATATTTTGGTATTCTGGTTCTTGTTATGGTTTCTAAGCATTACAGCTGTATCTTAGTGCTGTGAAAAAGCACCACAAGCAAAAGCCACTTGAGGAGGAATGGGTTTCTTTTACTTAAACTTCAGAGTTCAGAAAAGTCAGGGTAGATGAGATAAGAAACTAGAGGCAGGGCGTGAAGCAGAGGCCATGGAGAAGCGCTGCTTACTCACTTACTCCTTATGGTTTCCTCAGCCTGCTTTCCTATAGTACCCAGCACCCCCGACCCAGAGGGGGCGCTGCCCTCAGTGAGATAGACCCTCTCACATTAATCATTAATTAAGACAATACCCTAGAAACTTCTGGCAGATCGATCTTATGGAGTCATTTTCTCATTGAAAGTTCTTTGTCCCAAATGACTCTACCTTATGTCAAGTTGACAAATACCTATCCAGTGCATGGGGGGTAGGAATATTGATTACTTTTCTTCCTTGGCAGCTTGTATTGCACCTTTCAATACTTTGAAAGCTAGCTCTCAGGAAGGAGGCCTCCAGGTCAGTTCCAGCTCAATTCCTCCAAGTCTCTGGTCCTAAGTGTACGGTATCTTCAGCAATAAAGTTTTCCCTTCTTTTTCTGGAAGGCATACATGGGCAATAGTGCCCTTGTTGATTTTGCTGTCAACTTGATTCAGTCTAGATTACATGAGAAGAAGGAAACATACGATTGAGAAAATGCCTCTATAAGATTGGCCTGCTGGCAAGCTTCGTAATTAATAATTGATGTAGAAGGACGCAGGCCATCACTGAGCAGGCGGTCACCATCAGTTTAAGGACATTTAAATTATACCTTTTTCCTAGCTGTTGTAAATAGAAGATCAGTGAATGTGGCTGAGCAAGTATCTGTGGAGTAGGACATTGAGTCCTTTGGGTATATGGCCCAAAGGTATGGCAAGGTCATATGGTAGTTTTACTTTTAGCTTTTTGAGAATTTTCTGCCTGGATTTCCAGAGGGGCTGCACCAGTTTGCAGTCCCACCAACAGTGAATGAGGGTTCCCTTTTCCTACATCTTTAACAGTATTTGTTCTTGATTTTTTTCTTACTATTAGCCATCCTGACTGGGGTAAGATAAAATATCAAAGTAGCTTTAGTTTTCATTTCATTAATTGCTAAGGATGTTGAGAACTTTCAACATATTTCTTAGCTATTTTCTTTTCTTCTTTTGAGAACTCTCTACTCAGATCCCTAGCCACTGTTTTTTACTTTTATTGAAAATGGATTTTTTTCTCATATAACATATTCTGAATATGGTTCTCTTATGTTACTTTGCACAAAAGGATCAGGAGTTACACCTTAACTATATGCTCTGTTCTAGGTAGTCTTTGGTTAATTTTCATTTTAATGGCATATGTGAAAACAGAAGAGGATGGCAGAGTGTTTGATAATCTGGAATACAGCTGAGAAGGACTTGAGGCAGGAAGGAGGTGTGCTCTCATCAGAGTTCACTATCATTCCTGCTAGTGCCACAGTGGTGCCAAGCAATCATACTTCCTGTGTTCATACATGTCTTTACACATAAAATCCTAAACAGTGAGGACAATACTTTATTTTTAAATTCTACACAAGTAATGTAATTTTTTTACCTATAGCACAAGAAAAAATAATATAAAACATTATATAACTAATACATAATATTAATTATAGCATAATATATACATACATAACTCTCTTCATGTCCACTTAACAGTGGGTGAATTTTTCTAGTCCGCTCTTTACATTGTATGTACCTATAGGGCTTGGAGAGTCTCTGTTCTTTTGGTTTTTCGACACAGGGTTTCTCTAGTAGCCCTGACCTTTCTGGAACTTGCTCTGTAGACCAGGCTGGCCTTGAACTCATGGATATTCGCCTGCCTCTACCTCTTGAGTGCTGGAATTAAAGACGTGCACCACCACCACCGAGCCCAATCTCTGCTCTAAAACCACACCTTGTTAAGACCAAGGCTGACCACCAGCCTCATCAGGGGTGATAAATGTGAATCTGTTTGTTAATGAGGACGGTGGACTCCCATCCAGCCTCTCTTCATATTCAGGCATTCAGATGACTTCTCATTTTTAACTTCTTCCCAATTCTTACTCGTCTAGAATCAAGCTGTACTCTGCCATCAATATCTTTGGTTTATACTTCAGCCAGAATTTCTAGGCTTCCTACAACAAGAGAATTTTGTAATCATTTACTTTGTAATCATAGCAGCAATATAAGGGAACTACTGAAAACAACAAACTAATCATAGCATGAAATTTGGTGCTAGGTAAGCATGGGAAAATTCTGTAATATACGTATCAAGCAGTTACATTGTGCTTGTGGATTATCGCAGTATGTTAGGCCTCTGTTTTCTATTTGAAATAATATCATCCTTCAATCATCACACTATTAAATTCCAGATTGTATTTAAATCTTAAAACTCCTAATATTGTTGTTAGATAAAAGATGGTTGATGCAGAAACACAACTCTCACCTCAAAGGGAACAAGGAAGAGTTTGATCTGGAGCCAAATATGTGTGGCCATGAACACAGATTTAGTAACCCCTAATTCCATGTTCAATGGAAAAACAGTTTCAGGAAGCTTTCATAGTAAAAGACAAAAGAACGTCATGAACCAGATACACTGTTGAGGACATCAGAGAGTCAGGTGCTCTGTGTTGCCTCTTAGCCTTTGATTTGGTGGAAACTGGTGTTCTGCTAAGTTAATAAGTTCCAAAGGCTTTTATCTGCCACAGAACATTAGGTCCCACACTGAGGTGGTCAAGATACAGCTATTTAGGGGCTAACGCTAGCCCAAGGTAAATTGCAATTGAGCTCGAGAACGTTTCAACCTCCCCACAATTGTAGACGTTCCAGTTAGCCTAGAAGGTGCTTCAGGTGGAAGGTACAGCTTCTAAGAACTTTTGTTCCCACCACATTCATTATCCTCGACTCAAATAAAGTCTTTTGCCAAATTATAGGACATCTTCACTGAACAACCTTTTAAAAACTTGGCCCAAATTGTCTTCACGTATAGTCATTAAGAACAAAGAGTTGCAGTTCTTGTATTGTAACATATTACAACAGAATTAAAATTGTACTGTCTTTCATACTGTTGTTTTTGTAGAAATGCATAAATGGAGGGTACTCGGGTAAAGCAAATTAAGATCAAAGTATTGTCTGCTTTTGCAGCCTTCCCACAACTGGAGTCAGGAAGCTGAATACGATGGTGGACGACAGGGGGCAGCACAGGCTTACAGGTTTCATTCGCAAACCACAGTCTTCTCAGCCAGACTCAATCTGTTTTCGTCCGTGAGATTTAAGGATTTGAGCCAGGAAGGGACATTTAGGACCTCTTGCTCTACATTGGAATCTACAGCTGAGGGAATTGAAAGAAATAGAGGTGAGACATCAAGGTACCCTGGAAACTCAAAGCAGAACCAAGAGTGAAAGCACAGGTCTGGGCTTTGTTTTTTCTTTATTTTCTTTTCTATGTCCTTGCCATACCACGACTTTGGCAGAGTTTTGAAAACATTTAACACAACATGATTCACAACGTTGGTACTTTGAATTATTCTTAGTTTTCAAAGGTGTTTTCCAGCATCCATGCGGTAGTCTACATAAGTGACCTAGCACCCATAGAGATACGCTCTCACTGCTGGGGCTGTCCAGTATGCAGGGCAAGAAGAAAGAACATCAGCAATAGTTATGACGGTTATGTTCTGTCTTCTTGCCGCTTCGGAGGTCAATTTATCACAGGGTGGTGGACAATGCCAGACATCAGAGTTGTCCATCTCAGTCATTTGGTGGAAAACCAGTCTTTCCAGAGATTCACTAGACTGATCCCTTAATGTGGACTCTAATGAGCTCTAAGGAACACCTTGGTCCTCCTGCGGAAGAAGCCATTGGGTGTGGCTTCTTTTGGCTGCATGCCATTTCTGCGGTAATGAGCTCTGTAATAATGGGAGCTCTGTGGGCACCACTGACGACTCAAGGCTTTGCAGGCAGGCCTGCCACATGAAGGACAAATAAACATGTTTTGTAAGGAAGTGAACACTTTTACAGCTTTATGATTTTTTAAATTTTCCTTATTTTATGTGCATATGTGCATACCAACTTGTATGCATAATGTCGAAGAGGGCATCAGATCCCTTGAAACTGGAATTATAAGTTGCTGGGAGCCACCATGTGGGTACTGAGTCATTTCTCTATCTCCTGTAATGTTTTTTGATAATGAAAATGATCCATATGTTCCAGGTAACTGTTGGACAAATGCTAACCTTTCTGTATAAAAACACAAATTTAAAAATTTAAAAAGGGTATGTTTCATTTATGTGTGTGCAATGGAAATTTCAAAGCAGGGAAATCTATGGACATATTTTTTTGAATAAATTGATATTATTCCTATATGTCCAACCATGTCCTCCAGGTGTCTAAGAGAAGTTTCAGACAAGCAAAAATAAGATTTTATTCATTTATTTTATATTTTTATTATTTTATTATTTTCATAATAAATTAAGGATTTGCCTTGAATTTAGTAGATAAAGGAAATAAGACCAACGGCATCATTAATTCTGCCTAGATGTGGCCTGGCCTGCCTGCTGGCCCAACAAACACCTTTTAGACAAATGTCTGGGGTGTGAGAATATTTTATGCAAAAATTTGGCAAGTTGGATGTGAAGCCTCATCAGCTGTAAAGATGGAGTGGCTATTCAATCTACTTAATTTCCTTATTACTTTATTTTTCTGGTTCCTCTGCTTCTACTATCTTCTTCATTCCATTTGGCTTTCCTGTGGTTTTCTGTTTATAAAGTGCCCCTGCTATTTCTTTGAAATATGGACAGAAGAAATCACATTCAGATGGTGTTGTTTCTTCACTTTGTAACTTCTATAGGAAAAGCTTTTATTGCCAGTGTTTTGTGATCTTCCTATATGAATAAAATCAGTTTTGAAACAGGTACAGGAAGGAAACAAACATCACTTTTTATCCTGATTAGGCTAATTAAAGAACATGCCATATTTTCTTGTAACAATCAGCCTAACGGTGCTACAACAGCATGAGTTCCTTCCCTGTCCCAGGCAACCAGAGGCCCCATAGAGTCTTTTCTATAAAATGTGTCTCATGGGTGTGCTAAGAATATGCACTCTTTTAGACAGGCTGCCTCCCCAAAGACACACAAAAAAGGGACAGATCTGCACATGCCCACTCTTGCCTTTCACATTGATTCCTTGAGAAAGTCACCGCCATTCACAGCAAGGACACGAGGGCTGAGAAGTAGTCAGGCGTCTTCTGCAACACCTTCTCTCTGCACAAGAATGCTAAAGATTGTGAGTGACCAAGGTGGAGGTTGTGCTCATTCATTCAAGCCTGTTCCCTGCTTTCTAGCCAACACTGCAGTTCTAATTTGCTACGAAGCCTGGGACACAAAGTGTTTCTGCACAGCTAGATGGAGACCTGGTGACAGTCCATTCCTGGGCGGTGGTAACTGGCTCTGATCCTTTATTTTTTCTCTGATTTTTTTTTGTCAATGACCTTCTCTGTCCCCCCCTTTCCCCCACCCCTGCACTCCAGTGTCAATGTCATGGTTGACACAGAGAGTTTCTTATACCATTCGCAGATCTTAAGAACAGAAACTGAATGATAGAACAAGATAGCAGAAATATGGACTTCTACCCAACACGTTTTAAATAAAGTAATGCTACCCCATAGCTGTCAGAAAATCGAATGGCAAACCTGCATGTAAAGAATGAAGAATGTGTTTTGTTTGTTCTGGAGAACTCTTACATTTAAACACAACAAGAACATGTTTACCCCTGAACACAAATATTTACAAAAAGAAGAAAGAAATATGTGTATGTGTGGTGTGTGTGTGCATGCATGCACACACATGTGTAAAGTTACCTCTAAAGGCCAGAAGAGAATGTGGGATTCCCTGAAGCCAGAAGGAGTCATGCTTTAGTAGTAGAAGCTTCCTTGGAATATAAATCAGCATCTGTCCTTAGCTATTGATTTAATTGTCTAAAGATAGATGCCAGACAGTGTTCTAAAGACTTGTGGGTTTTGTGTTGGTTAGATCAAGAGCTATTGAGCATTGGTGTCCAGTTTCTTGTGATTACACTTGGAAGTCACCTGGAAGTTGTGGGAAATCCTAGATCCTGACCGGATTCCATAGTAACAGCAGGGCACCACAGTTCCCCAGGACTCTATCGTGACTTCAGCTTTAAGAATGTCTGCTAAGAATGTCTGCCTCCAGGAAATTTTCATCCAATTTGCATATAAAACAATAAAATACACTTTCTTGCTTTCATGAATTTTAATGAAATTGCTACATGGAATACAAGAAGTCTATTTCAATGCAAATTTCAAACCAAGTGTGGAAGCCCAAGCCTTGTAATCTCAGTCCTGTGGAAGTTAAGACAGGAAGATCCTGAGCTCAAGGCCACCCTGGGCTACATAATAAGACCCTGTCTATAAACAAGTGCACTCATAAATGTCAGTTTCAGAAATCAGTATTTTTAAGTATTATTTTCAATCATGTTGGGGGGTAGCTGTATAGGAGAGTCGGTGTCCTAGGAGTCTGGACACACAGGATCTTAGAGTTGGAGTTAAAGACAGTTCTGAGCCACCCAAATGGGAGCTGGGGAACTATCTGGGTCCTTTAAAGGGGTCGTACATACTTTTAACGTCAGCCATCTCTCCAGGCCCCAAAAACCAGTTTTATAATATAGACATGTTCCAGAAAATATTTGAACAATAACTAACTTTATATGGAAAAACAAAAAGCCCAGGATAGCCAAAACAATCCTATACAATAAAGGAATTGCCGGAGGCATTACCATCCCTGACTTCAAACTCTATTACAGAGCTACAGTAATGAAAACAGCTTGGTATTGGCATAAAAACAGAGATATTGACCAATGGAATCGAATAGAAGATCCGGATATTAATCCACAAACATATGAACACCTCATATTTGACAAAGAGGCTAAAATTATACAATGGAAGAATGAAAGCATCTTCAACAAATGGTGCTGGCATAACTGGATGTCAACGTGTAGGAGAATGAAATTAGACCCTTATCTGTCACCCTGCACAAAACTCAAGTCCAA